>CABHPR010142296.1:0-38668 GCA_902168415.1 Peromyscus melanophrys
ACACACACACACACACACACACACACACACACACACACACACACACACACACACAAGGAAGAAGACCAAATTTCCTAATTGACCTGAATGTGCAGTAAGAATCAACCACAGAGAGGGAACATGAATCAAACATTAAGCCATTAAACTGTACCTAATAGGCATTTATTCAGTGGTCCTTAGGAATGCAAGTTGTGCCCCATTTAAATTCTAACTCAAATGATTGCACATTTCATTAGGGAAGATAACTACCAATTTGTTCCTTCCCCCCAGATCATGTACATATGGAAAGCACTGATAGAAGGTAAATGATACTTCATGGTAAGGAGAGGAATTAAAGATTCCTCATTTAAAGAGGTAAGATGAGCAACAGAACCACTCCTTTTATTTTTCTCCCCTGCCCTTTCTCTCATCAACACTTCCCAAACAGTCTATTTTAAAGTATAGTCCAATATAAAATGATGTCTTCTTCCTTTATTGCTTTCCCCAGCATGATCCAACACGGTATCAGTTTCTCAATGTTAAAAACAAATGTATGCTTAAAGGTACTTCAGTGACATTTGATGTTTAGTATCTTCATGTATACAGACATGCTGTTGTTTCTGGAGATTTTGGGGGGGCTGTATTGGTCTGCACATGGTACTGGGAGGCTAGTGTTCCATTTCAGGGTTCTTAGTCTTATTTAATAGAAAAATATAAGAATGGACTCAAAAGGAAGCTTGAAGACAATTTTATTAGGGTTTAATATAAAAGAGCAGATAAGATGGAACTTTTTGCAACTACCAGGAGGCAGAAGAGAAAGAAGAGAAACCATGCATTTAGAGTTGACCTGGCTTTTTCAGCAATATAAGGCAACCAGGTGGAGGATAAGCAGCAGCATGACAAAAGGGGTGTGTGTGTGTGTGTGTGTGTGTGTGTGTGTGGGAAGAATAAAGAAGCCAAAAAGCTCAAAGTAACAACAACAAAATAAGCACATGTAGGCTCTAGCCAGTATCCAAAAGAATGAGAAGAGAAAGGAAAAATTGAGACTGAGAAAGATGGGCAGACATAAAATTTCATGGTGATACCTTAGTGGCTGCACTAGGGGCGTACTTTCTGGGAGTGAAAAAATACATTATTTCTTTAAAAGGATAACTGTTCTTTCTTATTCTTCCCTTTTCTTTACCACCACTTAGAGTGAATCATCTTTCCTGAGGAGTGGTACCTTGGTCAGGTTATTGACTAACCCAAATATGTTAACCCTTAAAGGATCTCTATCAAGTGTTACATTTCATTCTCTGGGGTCTAAGGAAGTAGCTTTGCTGTAATGGGCCTGTAGCACCATGCACTCAGCTTCTCAATCCCTCTTCGGGGCAAGGATCAGTATTCTTGCTATAGTTCTCCAACTATTTTTTTTTTTAAAAAGCTGCCTAGCTTTGATAATACCCTCTCTTGTTTTGTGACTTTGGAGGACCTAAAGATTTCTAGGTTCTCTTTCATCTTAAAACTGTTACCATTCTGCTGTAAGAACAGTTTATAGTTACAACATAATAAGGTCACAGGCTCTGCTTGGTGATTTCTTACACAAAGATCAATTATGTTGATTCCCAAAATACTTGTTACTTGCAAATATGTTTGTTTCTTGGTAGGAAGTGGCTTTCATTAATCAAATGTAATTAATTTTATTTGACTTTTTGAGAATAAAACAAGGTTATCTCATTGTTATAAAATGTAATAATGCATGGATGTGTGTTGTGTGCCCAGCTTATGCCTGACATAGTATTATGTACACAAATGGTGAAATGTTGAGTGTGAGCCAGCTGTCAAAGTTCTTAAAATATGGTGACAAGATAGGCATTAATCAAGTATAATCTTCTACTAATCCAGGAAACATAAGTTATAAATCTCAGTTTCTATTACCTGACACAAAATTTAAACACACACAGACACACATAGATGCACACACACAGACACACACACAGACACACATAGATGCACACACACAGACACACACACACACACAAAGACACACACACAAAGACACACACACACACACACACACACACACACACATTGTACATAATCAGAAACACCCTCAGATATTGGAATGGTGAAACATTTCCAATTCCATGTCTGGTGGTCTTCAGCCTTTCCATTCTATCCCCAGTTGTTAGGCTTCCCCCTGGCTAAGCCAACTGTACATGTTTACTTGACCTAAGTCCCACTTCTTCCTGTTCTTGTCCCTAAAATCTGTAACACCAAGCATCATTTTCTTTAGGAGCTTCAATTTTTGTAAGCATTGTGTTTTTCATAAGGCTGGTCAATCCTTTTCAATGTAGATGATTTATTTCAACACATATTTTATGCCCTTGAATGCAAAAGACTTGTTCCCTGTGGAGCTGGTGATGGTGATAATTCAGAGCTTCCAGGAGAAGTAGGACAGTGTTTAGGCCACTAGAAGAAACATAGTTGTGTATGTTGAATCACAAACTGAAATTTTAAGTACTCTGAGAGTCTTGGTCTTTGCCCTAAAACTTTCCAGGAAAGTTTTGCCTGAGGAAGTAACAAAAATCATGAGAACTACAAAGTGATGTAGCACAGTAGGGACAAAGTCAAGGAAGGAGAGAACCTGGGCCAATTTCTTTTATGGAAATGAAAATCAGTAAGTGACTGTGAAATCCTGGAGCAAATTTCCTTATAATGTAAACACCATGTACTAAGGCAAATGAAATTTACTGTTTTTAAAAAAAATGACTAGTGTGTAAGAGTTGGAATATGTGACAAAGGTGTATGATTGAACAAGAATTCCTTACTGACTTATTAGTAACAGTCTGTACTTTGAAGCTGTTGTCTGAAAAGCAAAAGACTCAGCAGTAACAAGGTAAAGCTCTCTTATTTATGAAACTACAGTTTTGAAAATAGAGGGTATCTTTAAATTGTGACTTGTTCAATTTTGGAAATATTTAAAATGTTTCAGTTACAGAAAATTTTAAAATATCAATTAAAGACATTAAGTCTTATGTCTTGGATAGCAAGATGTACCTCTATCCCAGTCTTGAGCTGTCTTTCCCTCCTTCCCTAATATTGTATACACATTTCCTAAGTATAAAATTCTTCTTCTTCCAGTCTAAAAGACCTCCAGATGGCACAGGGAAAGAGCATGTAATTTATACTTGATATTTTGTTCTACCTAATTCTATTTTTATTGCTAGACCATAAGGATTGTAAATGTTGATTTTGAATTTTTTATATTCCCTTCAAAGATTACTCTATGAATTAAACAGCTGTGATTTGCTTTAAAGTTTTAAAATCAATTTTGATTCTTTTATGAACATTCTCTAACTGTAATAGATGGCAGATACAATGGATGAACGGGGCTTGATGGCAGCAGTTTCTTTATTGTGCATTTACTCTTGGTTCCTAACTTCAAGTGCAGAGATCAGGACTTTCCTGGGCTTAGCCTCACCCGACCACATTCTAGACCTTGGGTGGCTTTCTGGTAGAGGTTACTTGAGGTTTTATGGAAATGTTCTTTTGAAGGAATTCTGGTGATGATTTTAATATGAATGAGAAGAGGCTTTGGAAGAACCTTAAAATGATGATAAAAAGAAAAGTAAGTGACTGGGGGCTTGTGATTGGGCACCAGTGCCTGACAGCAGCTGAAAGATAGACATAAGGACAGCATGAGGAGAAAATTTTGAATGAAAAAACTAAATGAAAAGGCTAAGGTTATGGGGGATTTGTCAGATGACTTCACTTAAGTTACTACCACAGTGATAAGTTTTCCTTCAGAATTCCACCAGTACTGAAGAATTGCAACTAATTATTTAAATGTTGTGGTAATCTGGTTAGTAAAAGTACTAACTATGGTTTCAAGAAATACTACTTAACTTATGTAACGCTGTGAGATAGGAAAGTAAGTTGCAAATCCTTAATACATGTCTTATCATATTAGTGGACTGATAGAAACCAGGGCAGAGATATGCTATGCCTAGAATAAAGTCAAAATACAGTTTATTTTGGAATTCGTAAAAATTAGATTTTTAAAACGGATCTTGAGCTTTTATCCTAGAACACTTGAAAAACAAGGAATGTGCTCCTTCATGAGATATTTTGGGGAACATGATATTAACCAATCAGCAATGGCAGCAAGCCATATAGTAGAATTAAATTATTTCCCATAAAAAACGTTTGTGAAATTTGTAGATGAATTTCTAAATGGTCTTATTAAATAAAAAAACATGGAGCCAGATATAAGGGTGAAAACCTGAGAGATCAGGGAAATAGGGAAAGCCACAGCTAACCTTACCTCACCAACTCTGCAACTTCTAAATGCGAGCTACTTCCTGTCTACCCATGCCTATATGCCTTGCTGTTCTGCCATCTGATTTGCTCTCTGTCCAGCTACATCACTTCCTCTTCCTGCCCAGCTGTGTCACTTCCTGTCTGTCTGTACAGACCTCCAGACCTCCATGGTTAACTAGTGTTGGAAATTAAGGTGTGTGCCACCATGCATGGCTCTATTTCCAGTGTGGCCTTGAACTCACGGAGATCCAAACAGATCCCTGCCTGCCAAGTGATAGGATTAAAGGCATGTGCTGCTATTGCCTGACTTCTTTGTTTACATATGGCTGTTTTTTTTCCCTCTGATCTCCAGGCAAGCTTTATTTATTAAAGCACAAATAAAATATCACACAGCAATTGAAATATCTTAATTGGTACAATACTTTCAAGAAATCATTCAAAAACACTCCATTAAGATAAGGAGAAGGGCTCATGCTAAGGCTATCTGAACCTAATACCTAGGATGATGTCTGCTGCACACTACATAAGCAATACACCCTATTGAAGAAATCAAAGGCACTACTCTCTTGCCCATATTTTAAGTGTAGATGAACATATAATATGTATTATAAGTCAAAAGAGGAATAATTGCCAAATTGCACACTTAAAATTTCTATTACAGAAGAATTTATGACTCTAAACAAAATGTTTATTATTTTATATGCAGAGATGCACTGAGTATTTAATGGAAACACTTCTCTACCCATTGGGACTTTCTGTATAAGTTTGTGTCTCATTTATTTTAGTCTCTTTTTCTTGTTCTCATGATATTTTTGGTTCTTATAACACAACACCAGAGACTGGGTAGTTTTTTAAACAGTGGAAAATTTTGGGTCTAGAACGGTAGCTTAATCACTGACATTCTTGATATACAGGCATGAGGACCTGTGTTTGATCCTTAGTACTGACGTGGGAAACAAACACACAGACATGGTGGCACACACTTACAACCCAGTTCCTGGGAGAAAGGCACATACAGATTCATGGTGCTCAATGGATAGGCAGCCTTACCAACTCTGCAAGCTCTAGACCAATGAGAGGCCTTGCTGTTTTGGTTTTTCTGTGTAGTTTTGGTGCCTGTACTGGATCTCGCTCTGTAGACCAGGCTGGCCTTGAACTCACAGAGATCCACCTGGCTCTGCCTCCCAAGTGCTGGGATCAAAGGCATGTGCCACCACCGCCCGGCAAAGTGAATACCTCCTGGGAAACAAAATCTGAGGTTTACTTTTGGCCTCCATACCTGCATCTGTACAAATGTACCCACACAAAAGCGCGCGCGCACACACACACACACACACACACACACACACACACACACACACGTTTATTTTGTACCTACTTATTTGAAGAGTGGGGTATCCAAGAAGACATCAATATCATCAAGTGAGGGCTTTCTTGAGGCAAGCAAGCATGCTAGGTGTCTCATGCCCAGTCAGAACACATACACAAGTATACCACTTTGGATTTCCCTTCTTTTTATGAACCTGTAAGGCCAACATGAAGCCTTTATTCTCACAACTTCATCTAATCCTAATTGCCTTCCACAGTCTCCTCTAAATAACTATAAAATACACCATTTGGGAGCCTGAGTTTCCTACATACTAGCCTTTGAAAAACATAGTCACATCTTGCTGGTCTTTGTTCAGGGAAATGGGCAATGAATGAATAAGTAAAAATAAAGTCAGTTTTGTGTATCTTTTTTACAAGCCAGTAATTGAAAGACTTAAATGTGCTTCTTAGAAACCTATTTGATTTCTTTGTTTTATTTTAGCTTCTAATATTCTTTGGGGCAGAAGTTTTCATAGAGTTATTTTTATATGTTTTCTACAAGTATGATTCTTTCTTCTATATTTTTAACATCTCGACTTATTCACAATAATTTTTTACTAATTATAAAGGGTGTCATTTTCAGAATACTGATTATGGTGGCTTGAATGAAAATGGCCCCATGTGCTCATATGTTTGAATACCTGGTCCCTGGTTGGTAGAACTATTTGGAAAGGATTAGAAGGTATGGCCTTGTTGGAGGAGGCATGTAACTGGAGGAAGGGGGGGCCTTGAGGTTTAAAATACTCATGCCAACCCCAGTGCACTCTCCACTATCTTCTTGTGGATCTAGATGTGAGCTCTTAGTGAGTCCTGCTGTCGGGCCTTTGCTCCACTATCAGAGACTCTAACTCTCTAAAACCATGAGCCCATTAAATGTTTTCTTTCTTTCTTTCTTTCTTTCTTTCTTTCTTTCTTTCTTTCTTTCTTTCTTTCTTTCTTTCTTTCAAGATGATGGACAACCTGGGCCATTCTTTTTTTCTTTTTTTAATTAAGATTTTTTTTAATTTTTATTTATTTATTTATTTATTTATTTATTTATTTATTTATTTATTTATTTTATAATTTGATTTAATTTTACATATCAGTCACGGTCCTCCTGGTCCTCCCTCCTCCCCCCAGCCCACCCCCCATTCCCATCTCCTCCAGGGCAAGGACTCCCCTGGGGATTCAGCTCAACCTGGTAGATTCAGTCCAGGCAGGTCCAGTCCCCTCCTCCCAGGCGGAGCAAAGTGTCCCTGCATAGGCCCCAGGTTCCAAATTTTACACACCAATCAAAGATCCCTCTCTTCCTTCCTCCTGCACCCCCCAGCCTCCCACTTCCAACTCCCCCCACAAGAAGGCAGGGCCTCCCATGGGGAGGCACATTCAGTAGAGGCAAGTCCAAGCCTTTCCCCCTGCCTCAAGGCTGTATGAGATTTCCCATCCTAGGTGGTGGGCCAAAAAGCCTGCTTATGTACCAGGGATGGATTCTGATCCTACTTCCAGGGGTTCCCCCAAGCAGATCAAGCTACACAACTGTCTCGCCATGCAGAGGACCTAGTCCAGTCCCACAGCCATTGATCCAACTTTCATGAGTTCCCACTAGTTTGGTTTGGTCATCTCTACATGTTTCCCCATAATGATCCTGATACACTTGATCATAGAATCCATCTCTTCTCTCCTCGACTGGACTTCTGGAGCTCTGCCTGGTGTTTGTCTTTGGATATCTGCATCTGTTTCCATCAGTCATTGGAGAAAAGTTCTGTGATGACAGTTAGGGTATTCACTGTCTGATCTCTAGGGCAAGCCAGTTCAGTTCAGGCAACCTCTCTACTATTTCTGGTAGTCTAAGCTGGAGTCATCCTTGGGATTCCTGGCAACTTCCCTAGCACTGGGTTTCTCTCTATACCCATGATGTTTCCCTCTAGCATGATATCTTTTTCATTGCTCTTCCATTCCATCCCTGTTCCATCTCGACCATCCCATTCCCCTATGTTCTCATCCCCTATCCCCTACCCTCCATTGCCCAGCCCTCATCAAAAGTTTACTCATGGAGATCTCATCTATTTCCCCTTCCCAGGGTGATCCATGCGTCCCTCTTTGTGTTTTCCTTGTTAGCTAGCTTCTTTGGACTTGTGGATTGTTGTCTGGTTATCCTTTGCTTTACATCTAGTATCCACTTATGAGTGAGTACATACCATGTTTGTCCTTCTGAGTCTGAGTTACCTCACTCAGGGTAGTATTTTCTAGTTCCATCCATTTGCCTGAAAATTTTATTTCCAGATGATATGATAGTATACATAAGTGACCCCAAACATTCTACCAAGGAATTCCTATAGCTGATAAACACCTTTAGTAATGTGACAGGATACAAGATTAACTAAGAAAAAAAATCAGTAGCCCTCCTATATACAAATAATAAATGGGCTGAGAAAGAAATCAGAGAAACATCACCCTTTACAATATCCACAAATAATATAAAATACCTTGGGGTAACTCTAACTAAGCAAGTGAAAGACCTGTATGACAAGAACTTTAGGTCTCTGAAGAAAGAAATTGAAGAAGATATCAGAAAATGGAAAGCTCTCCCATGCTCATGGATAGGTAGGATTAACATAGTAAAAATGGCAATCTTACCAAAAGCAACCTACAGATTCAATGCAATCCCCATCAAAATCCCCACACAATTCTTCACAGACCTTGAAAGAACAATACTCAACTTCATTAGGAAAAACAGAAAACCCAGGATAGTTAAAAGAATCCTGTACAACAAAGCCACCTCTGGAGACATCGCCATCCCTGACATCAAGCTCTTCTATAGAGCTATAGTAATAAAAACAGCTTGGTATTGGCATAAAAACTGACATGTGGACGAATGGAATCGAACTGCAGATCCTGACATTAACCAACACACCTACGAACACCTGATTTTTGATAAAGAAGCCAAAACTGTACAATGGAAAAAAGAAAGCATCTTCAACAAATGGTGTTGGCATAACTGGATGTCAACATGTAGAATATTGCAAATAGATCCATATTTATCACCATGCATAAAACCTAAGTCCAAGTGGATCAAAGATCTCAATATAAAACCAGTTACACTGAATCTGATAGAAGAGACAGTAGGAAGTAGTCTTGAACGCATTGGCACAGGAGATCACTTCCTAAATATATCACCAGTAGCACAGACACACTGTGTGTGCACATGGACATCACAAATTGGACTGAGGTATTATTAGAAACATCAAAAAAGGTACTTATGGAGTTTAGAGAGTAATGGGATGAGGAAAAATAAGGAGAGTTTCAGAGAGGTGGCATTGGATAGAAATGATTGAAATGGATTGTATAAATGTATGCTATTATCAAAGAAGGAATTAAAATGTTATAGAAAAAAGAAAATCACTTCTATTTCCATAGCTCCTTAGCACTTACATACATTAAAAAAAAAGTAAGATTAAATAAAGCTGTTTCTGGGCTCTCCCTTACTGCAGCAGTGTGTAATTAGTAGTTAGAGAGTTATGAACTAATTGGAAAAAGTAGATCCATCTATTTCCTCAAGAAATGTATTTTGTATTTTAAATATTTTATAGCTTATCTGAATTTATGTTTTTATTCTTTTGATAAATTTTGTACTAAAGACAATTGTATTCATAACTTAAAGTGGCTTAATTTTTAGGAAATTCAAATGAACTTTTTAATTAAATTTGGGTGGTGAGCAAAAGACTTTAAAATTTAATATATAACATTATAATAATATTAGGAGGTTTATTAGTTCAGTGAGGAAAATATAAAACAGATTTTTTTAAAAAAATCTTGCTCACTGTTATTTTAACAGATTTAAGTGGTAGTCAAATCATTATTCTATTTAGCTAACATGAATACATTAAAAGGCAATGTAATTTCATAAACCTTAAAAGTGAGTATAGGAAACTTAGGGTACCCTTGAGTTTGATGGAAGCTGTTTTCTTCATGTTGGGTGGGTTTAGCTGGGATGTAACCAAAAGCCACCCTACTACCCTGAGCCAATGGTCTCCAGGCTTCTCTCTCATAAATTCAAAATGTTACTTATACTGGACACTTTTTCCAGATATGAACCTTTGCATTAACCACTATGTATTATGAAAAGAAACTTCTCTGTTCAAAGTTAAGAACAACACAAATCATGGGCTATTAACTGGTGTTTTCTTAGAGAAATATCACTATTAACTGTTTCCTTTTTAAAAAAAGAATTTATTATTCTTTCTCTCTGTCTGTGTATGTATGTATGTATGTATGTATGTATGTAGTATGTAAGTGTAACTTTGTGTGAGTGTGTGCAAGTGTCCACTGAGGCCAGGAGCAGTGTAGCCCCTGGAACTGGAATTAAAGTCAGTTGTTATCTGCCTGATGTGTTGGTACTGGTAACCAAACTCTTGTGGTCCATAAGAGAAGTATGAGCTCTTAACTGCTGAGCCATCTTTCCAGAGCCTGCTACTGGATCTTCTCTAGTTTAGTGCCAACAATCATTTGGCCATGCATCATTAAAATGCATATTTCATTTGTCATTGGCAATTCTGAGTGGATCTTCCTTCAATTTTGTTAGAAACAAAACATTTGAATGTACTTGTCAGATACCTGAAATTTAATTAATTTTCTTTACATCCAATAGCAAGATTTGAATATTTGCTGTTTTTTTTTTTTTTGGTAATACAGAACTTTTACACACAAAGATCTTTGTGTACTTTTCTTTTGTAAAATATAAAGAAAGTGTTTATGAAAGAGAAAGCAAGGTAACTGTCATTGATAGATAGCCTTTGACTAAGAAGTGTGCAGGCAAATAATATTAGCAAAGAGTTCAGGTGGCTAAGGCGTTTTTTCAGTTTATGTCCTTAAATTGACCATGTCCACATTCTGCTTGGAAAGTTCTCATGTGCCTCATGGCTATTTTTACTACATTGGGAAAACAATTACATTTAGATATCAAGGGGGAAAGGACATCGGAATTCAATTACAGACATTGTTTTGTCTTTTATTCATGTCACCTGTCCATTATATTTAATGGTAGGACTTGAAGGATAAGACATATTTCACTTTTTTTTTTTAATGAAAGTCCCCTTGTGCCTCTTATGAGAAGCAAAATATTTTCAATGGATCAATAGAATGCATGGCAAATATAATACATACCCAAAGACATTATAGATATAAATTCAATAAATGCGCTGTGAACACACTGGGATCATTCTGTGGCTCTAAATTAAACAGCTCCGTTTATAAGATGAAGAGTGCTATAAAGTTGCATTTCCTATAGGAAAAGAATCATAAGAGTCTATGAGCTCTGATATGAAAGCTGGAGTAAAATGGAATATGTTTTTAACCCTAGAGAGGTCTCCCAGATACTGCAGCATCTTACAGAGAAAAGGAAACATCTGTAGGAGTTAAAGGCATTTCATATTGATGGAGTGAAGAAATGAAATGGAATTAACTTCTGCAAGATTCTTAGTAATGGCATAGATTTCTGAAAAGGAGTGGATCCATGTGAATTTTACCCCTGCAATGTACATCTGGCTCTGACAGTTCTTTGTGTTCACCTCTGGGTATGTATGTGTTTACTTTATCTCCTGACCTAGTTTCTTCATCTGTCCAGTGAGATGGATGATTTTTAATCTTGCTGTAACTTGAACTCCCCTTTAGTAGCAATGCTATTGAAGTGTATGTTTCAAATGATAATGAAAGTAAATTGTTCCTATTTCTTATATTTACAACTTTTAATATGTAGTTCTAGTACTGTTCACAATAGAAAAACACTCAAATGAACTTAACACTCTCTTCTCTTGGCCTTATTAAAGACTGATGACAGCTAGCTTCCAATTTCTTTATAACTTGGTTTGGTTTATAAATGTAATCAGAATCCTTATAATTTCTTTTAAAGATAAAGAAAACCAAAACATAACATCAGATTTTGCTATGATGTAGGAGTAGGGTGACAGAAATTTAATTCAGGTGGAGTGATATGGGGTGCAAGTATTCACTTTTCAGGAGTCCCAGCTCTTTTTCTAGAGCCATACTTGTCCCTCCCCAGTCTGTGCACATCCCAAGTGGCTTCTTTCATTAAGGCTTTGAGGAGCTTCCTCATTCTAAGGGATGTATTTACTGGAGAAGTTCTTGAAATTAAAGAGGGAGCAAAGTCAAAACAGTGTTTTGTGAGATGATCCTTCTATCACATTGGGAAGAAGACAGCATTTTGGCATAGCAGAACCAGAGAGAAAGGCAGCTTGGGATGAGATATGTTACATTGGTGATACAGTATCATCATCACAGAGAAATCAACACCTTGATGGTACTCTTTGACTGATGATGATCATCTTTGTTGGCCATCATTTTGGGTGATGAGAGCCGGTATAGCAAGTAGGGGGTATATAAAAATCTACTCACTTGTGTTTGGGATGCGAGATGGCAAATCCTGGAGGAATAGAGGACACATTTGTGTTGATTGATTTTTCACAGAGTTTTCAAGTTAGAGCAGCATTGTTTTTATTAATATATTTCTCAGTTAACACACACACACACACACACACACACACACACACGTATATATATGTGTGTATATATATATGTGTGTGTGTATATATATATTATATATATAATATATATATTATATATATATATATATATATATATATATATATATATATATATATACACGTATATTAATGGGATTCACTGTGATGTTTCCATATGGGTACACAATGTGCGTTGATGGTGCCTGTCTGCTACTCTCCCAGCCTTACTTCTCTGTACCCTTCCTCATACCTATCAATCAATATTGTGCTTTCAGACAGATTGACTTTTCCTTTTCATTTCTACATATGGCAGACAATTTGTTATGTTTGCTTTTTTTGTGTCTGACTTCCTCTGCCTAACATGGTGTCTTCCAGATCTACTTTGTTGCAGATAGGAGGAATTCATTTTTCCTTTTGACTGAATAATATTCTACCATGTATAAATGTTTTTGTGTTCATTTATTATAATTGGAGCATTAAATGTACTCAACAGCTCATGTGTTTGAGCCTGTGGTCTGTTTGAGAATATTATTTTAAGGTGTTCTACTTTTGTTTATGTTGCATTTGTTTAACTCTGTGAAACTGTGATGCTTTGCCTGTCTAAAATACATAATGGTCTAATAAAGAACTGAACAGCCAATAGCAAGGCAGGAGAAAGGATCAGCGGGGCTGACAGGCAGAGAGAATATATAGAAGGAGAAATCTGGGAGGAATAAAAGAATAGCCAGAGAAGGAGGAGGACTCCAAGACCAGCCACCCAGCTACACAGCAAGCCACAGAGTAAGAGTAAGATTTACAGAAGTAAAAGAATAGGAAAAGCCTGGAGGCAAAAGGTAGATGAGATAATTTAAGTTAAGGAAAACTGACAAGAAACAAGCCAAGCTAAGGTTTTTATTATAATTATTTTTTATAATTATTATTCATAATTATGAATAAGATTCTGTGTGTGCTTTATTTGGGAGCTGGGTGGCAGGCCCCCCAAAAGAGCAAAAACAAACAACAACAGTGGTCTCCACTCTACATGTGACTATCCAGCTTTTCCAGCCCCATTTTTGAAGATGTTATTTTGCTTTCCATAAGGTTTTGGCACCTTTGTTAAGATGTGGTTGGCTGTAGATGGCTTTGTGTTGTTTCTTAGTTCTTTATTCTATGCAATTTTTCTTACACCAGTATCAAGATTCTTTGGTTATTGAGACTCTGTCCTAAGTCTTCAAATCAGAAATGATTTGAGACTCTGTCCTAAGTCTTCAAATCAGAAATGATGATTATCCTTTATCCATTATCCTTTTTGCTTATGATTCTTTCAGATATTCAGGGAATTTTGTACTTTGATAGGAATTTTAGGAATTTTTTCAATTTTAGTTTTTCTAATGCTGTAAAGAATGTTATGGAATTTTGATGGGGCAATATTGAATATGTACACATCTTAGGATAGTATCAACATTTTAGTAATCTTTCAAGCATGAACATCGGCCTTTTCATCTTTCTGTGTGTTTTGTAATTCCTTTCATCGGTGTTTTGTAACCTACATGTAATGCTCTTTCACATCCTTATTTGAGTTGAATCTGATGTATTTCTTCAAGGCTATTGTAAATGCTGCTATTTTCTAGTTTCCTTTCTGTTGCTGCAATAAAAAATTTCTGATCAAAAGCAGCTTAGGGAAGGAAAAGGTTTACATTATTTCATGCTTCCAGGCTACAGTCCATCTTTAGGGGGAAGTCAGGGCAGGAACTGGAGTAAGAGCTGAAGCTATGGAGGAATAGTGTTTACTGGCTCTCCCCTCTGCCTATGCTCAGGTATTTTTCTTATAAATTGCAGATCCTCCTACCTAGAGATTGTACTGCAGACTGGGGTCATTGATTGAGACAGATGCAGCCACAAGCCAATCTGATCTGGCCAGTTCCGTTGAAGTTCTCCTTTCCCAAGTAACTAGTTTGTGTCACACTGACAAAATCTGAATATCCTAGATACTTTCCCCCAATACTTACCTCTTGGGTCAAGTTGACAACAAAACCTAACCAAAGTAGGTTATCTTCTTCTCATTATCAACCAATTCCTTATTGGTTTGAAGAAAGATTACTGATTTTTGAGTGATTTACTTTGTGTCCTACTCATTTTCTGAATAGCAAATTTCAGTTTACCAATATTTCAATTCTGATTGTAATTTGGAGGAGTCTATAAAAATGACCAGTCGGCAAACAGTGATACACTTCCCCATTGTATGCTCTTAATTCCTTTTTTCCTATAATTGTTCTCACCAAAATGTCTAGTACAATGTCCAGTAAGAGTAGTGATAGGACACTCCATTGCCTTTTTCTGATAACAAAGGAAATGCTTCCCTCCAATCCATTCAGCATCGTGCTGCCTGTGGGCTCCTTATATATAGTTTTTATTATGCTTACTTATGATCCTTCTGTATCTGATTTGATAGTGTTTCTTTGTCTCTTACTGTTTTCATGTCTTAAAGACTGTCTTTCTGGTTGAAGTGTAGCTATTCAGGTTTGCTTTGGTTTTAGTTTTCTTGGAAATTTTCCTTCTTCGAGTTTATGTGTTCTGATTTGTGAAATGACTTTCTTTTGTTTGTTTCTGGATTTGAAACGCACCATCCCATTCTCTTCTGGCATTTATCATTTATGAGTGTAGTCTGCATGTGGTTTAGAGGTTGACACTTAAATAAGACTTAGTTCATGTCTCTGGAGGCTGTGAAGAGTCTTTGACCAGCGCTTTTGACAACTTTTAGAGAATGCACCGTATTAAAGATCTCTTCTAGTCATGTGTGTTTGCTGTCCTGTAAACCTCCTGCATGTGGACAGATGCTCATTGCTTTCTCAAGGTAACACTTCTGCTAGATTTTTATTGACTACTTTCCTATGCCATCAGCCTTGGTTACCCTCCCTTGCCCTTGTGTGTTACTGCAATACAGATGTTTACTCAGTGATGACACAGGATTTTGATTGCTCCATTCTTTCTTAAGGTGATACTTTAAAAGACAAATATGTGTGGTCTGGCATCATTTCTCCTCTTTGACCCAGTGAGACTTTCAAGTAATTTTTTTTTTCTGAGACAGGGTCTCTCTGTGAAGTCTTGGCCGACATGGAACTTGCTCTGTAGACCAGGCTGTCCTCGAACTCACAGAGATTTACCTGCCTCTGCCTCCTGAGTAATAGGATTAAAGGCATACTCCACCAATGCCTGGCTCAAGTGATTTTTAATAGTGTGACTTACTCAACTATTTATTCTCAAGATTTCTACTTGCTTCTTTTTTTAAAATTCTTTTTGGAATTTGTCTTTCATATTCTGTTTTTCTAATCTTGTTGAATTATTTTTCTGCATTCTTTCAGAGCATTTTAAAGAGATTGAGTTGGTTAGAAATTGGTCCTTAAATTTTATTTCTTTCATTTTGTTTTGTTATTGTTTGGCATTTTTTTTGGGGGGGGGTCTTTGCATGTAGCCCTGGCGGGAACTTGTTATGTAGACCAGGTTGACCTGCTAACCTGTCCACAAACTCACAAGAGCTCTACCTTTCTCTGCCTTCTTGTGTAGTGTGTCTAGTGCTGAGATTCAAGGCAGTATCACCATGCCCAGCCCTAGAATTCTTAATCAGACAATTCATCCATTTCTCTGGAATCTATTAGGACATATTATTTGTTTATAGTTCATGTACATATTCATTTGTGTTTCTATATCTAGTACATCAAATAACTATTGCTATATTGGGTTGGCCTTCTTAGTGAGTGGTGTTCTTTTAAAGATACATCTTGGGGTATCAGTTTGTTGGAATATTTTTATTTTCATTTAAGTACCATGTTGTATTCTCCCTGTAGCTCTTTTGGCTACAGGTAATGAGTCTGAGCTCAGTTTCTCCATGCAAGATTAAAAATAAACCATTGCTTCTGCTGTTTATGCTGGAGTGGGGACACTCTGAGAGTTCACTCTGAGAGGTGTGTTATAGACAGTAGAATGTACATGGGGATGTGCCCTATGTGGTTATTCCCACAGTGAGAGTGGTGGTCCATACTGCTCCTGCTGACTTTAGTCCTGTTACTTAAAAGGCTTTTACAAGGCACCATTAGTGTTAAGTAGTGAGGAAGTAGAAACAAACGGTCCTTGACCAGACAGTGGTGCTGGCTCAGATACTTCTCTGGGAAAGGTAGGCACGAATATCCCAACACTCCCTCTGGGCACTCAATCTTGTCAGCAATGTATGGTCAGACAAAATGTGGGAGAGGCAGATGGTAGGAGTCATATAACTATGATGGCAGAGCTGTGGTGGGAAATGTGGGTGGGCTTGCCCTGGAATATGACTTAGTCATCCCCTAGCCATGTGTGCCTGGAGGTGGGCATTTCCTGGGGTTTTCTCTCCCATATTCATTTAGTCATAGTGTCTGCCAGGGTGAGAACTGGAGTGGGTTATGTCTTAAAACAGACACATTTCCTCCTGGGTGCTCTTTTGAAAGAGTGCACCCAGGGATAAAGCTGTAGACACATGTTTTCTACCCCAGACTCTTCCAGATGTAGTTCCTGCTTGGAAATGCATAGAGTTGATTGAATTGAGAGCTTGGAAAATTCCTTCTCTAGGGTGTTCAGAATGCATTAGGCACTAGTCAGTTTATTTTCAGACCATTCTAGGTTGTGTGCTGTAAGGATGAGGCAACATTTGGATGCTTGGCAACATTATGGAATTGCGTAAGACCACATAAGCATACTCATGTATGTAGGACAACAATGGACCCGCAGGTACTTCCTCTGCTCTGTTAGTGCCAGGTTTCTCTATACACGCAAGAGCAAGAGGTGGCTGGAACAGTGTGAATAACTGCTTTCAGTACTGGCACCATTATGATTTTCCATGAGACTGGCTGTGTCTTTGATCTAGGAGGATGAACTCTGTAATCCTTTAATCCTTGAATGTATCGTCTTGAAGTTTTGTCTGTGCCACATTACCTCTTCTTATACAGTCAAGAACACCCAGTAGTAAGTTTGAGGGAGACTTACTCTGTGGGGCCAGTTTTGGTTTACAGGAGAGCTACCTGCTATGAGGCATTGCTGTTTAATGTCTTCGGGACTCCACATATGGGAATATTTAAGGGTTTGTGACTCTCTAGAGTAGTGGGAATTCAGACAGTAGGTCCTATCCAAGGTGGCTTCTGGCTTCTGGCTTCTACATTCTATGACATCCTTTTTTGAGACAATGCTCCTGTACAGATTTCAGTTACTTACCTCGTTAGGCTACAAGTCTGTGAGGACAGTGAAACACATTGATAGCTAGGAATCCTGCTATCCATGCTGATTAAGTTTACTGGGATTGTATCCTTCAGCCTTATCATACAGAAGGGAGACTAACCCTCTCCTGGCTGTGGTGTGATGGTGACAAAATGGAGACATTTGATTTCTCTACGTCACGCTTCTAGTTTCTGACTCTTACAAGTGTTCTGTTTTTCTACTATTGACTCCCAGTCTTCTCCCACGATGACTCACTTCAGAATATGGCCATGCAGCTGTCGCTTTGAGTCCTTTGTGTAGAGAGCAGGTGCGTGCTGGGCGCCTCTCAGCCATTTTCCTTCACCTCTTCTTGGTGTTTTTCTGACTTAGTGATTATCATCACTATTATTTAGCCCAGTCTGATTAAGATTGTTAGCCAGGGTACAATTTTGTGCTAAATGCATGAGGGCTGTAAGGAAACAGCCACGATTTACAAGTGCTCTTACTGCAGGTGAACTTTGTACACATCAGTCACCCTGTTCCCAGCTAATTGGGACACTCTGCTACCTTCAGATCCTCCCAGAGCAGATATTTCCTGATGGGAGCATTCTGTGAAATCCTCCACTTGCCCTCTAATTAAACCCATCTTGCCTCTCCAAATTGTTTTGGTCACTTTGGCTGTAGACCTGATTGATTGCCTACAACCTGCAAAGAATTTCTAATAATGTAGGCTCTTTTCTGAGTTGCTCTTGTGGGACTCAGATGCCAAATTCCTCGTGTGACTTTCCTTACCTTACTTTTCTAGGAGGTGTCATACCTACTAGAGATGTATTCTTACACCCTCTTGTTAAATGCCTCCTTTCCTTAATAATGTCCTGTGTTCTTAAATCTTGATTTTTCTGGGAGGCATAAATGTATTTTCTCTAACACCAATAAAGCTGACTAGAAAAGACAAATCTTTCTTATTTGCTTTTAATCTTATTTGCAGTGGTTCCTAGATTTTTGGTCTTGAAGAAATTATCAAATTAAGGTTGATGTTCAATATTTAGGGGGAAATTCTGTTTGCTTTTCTTCTATTCACCTTAAGTCTGCTTTGAGACATAATCTAGGTACAGAATTTAAAACTACACACACACACAGGAGACTTTGAATCTCTTAGTTTTGTTAACATCTTTGCTTCTTCCTCAGTGTTCCTGGTTTCTGGGGTCAGAGTTGAATTTGTTGTCTCATTATTGTGAGAAATGACAAGGGAGAGCAGTGTAAGACGGGTAAGTTGGCAGAGTTCATTGAGAAGTGAAGGAAACAGCTTTCTGTATCTAGAAAGGAACTTGAAAATCAGTTGCCAAGTAATATTTTAGAGTGGAGTTTTATGTACTGGAAAGAAGCCAATTTGATTCTATACGTATGTAAATTATGCCTGGAGTAGGGATGAATCTGGCTGGTTAATTTGAGTGTATGTGGGGAATTCTGATTGGTTGATGATATGGGCAGAATAACACAGGCTCAGGAAAATCCTCCAGTGGGAAAACAGTTACCAAAAGGTTCTGGATGTGAATATGGGGTTCTACAGGTAGAGGTGGGCAAAGAACCAGGAAGTTGAAAGGGCAAAGGCTAGTGGTAAGATTAGTGAGATCTTGATGAGTTGGAGCTTTAGGATTTGAGTTTCTGAGTGTACCTATTGTATAAAGTTCATTATAAAATCTCCATGTCCTAGTATCTGACTACCAATTCTTCCAGGGCATGTGGACATTGGTGTTTTCCTTGGGCCTGTAACACTAATTGCCTGTAGAATAGGGCTGCCTTGCTCCTAATTCTGATCCATGCAGATTTAATTTCCTTTGGTTGACTAATGAACTGATACAATGCCTATTGTACAGTAAAATTAGTTATTCAGCAAAAGTTATTTTTTAAGGATAAACTGACACAATTCATCAAGCTATATGCCAGTCACTGAGCTTCCTTCTGGAAAACTCAAAAGGTGGATATCTTGCCTTTGTTGAGTAGACCCCTGAGGCTTATAGTAGTTAGAATTTGAAACTAGGCAGCACTGTCTTTCAAGCTCATACTCTTTAGTCCACGTTATACTATGCTACTTACTTGGTTTTCTATCTATAAGAGACTGCACATTTTAATTTAGCTGTCTTATTCTGGAAGCTAAACTGAGGGTAGGTAAGAACTGAAAACCCTACTGGTCTCAGTTACAATAGAACAAGCTGGGGAGGAAGTCACCATTCCCATCTCTACAAGAAAAACCCAGGCTTCCTGAAAATAAAGTCGCCATCTTTCCTCAGATGATTCAGAGCAGTGAGATTGCAAAGCAGAGCATGGCTGTGAAATCCAGAGAGACATGTGAATATGAGTGAGAACTGAGCTCTACTGATCTGGAGCAAAGAAAGCTGGGGCAACAAACTGGCAAAAATGCTTAAATGCTGATTTTGGCAAGCTGCTGGAGGCTGAGTGTGGATGAGCAAGAGAGTGAGGCAATCCTGGGGACCGAGGTCTTGAGTCTCTATGCTGTGATCAGACTCGGTCTCAGCATCCTCAGTAGGCTCTTGCAATGAAGATCCTTTGAAGCAATTGCAGAGCAGGGGAGGGAGGGGCTTCTGAGTAACCGAAGATGAGAAGCTTTTCCACTCCAGGCAGATCTGGTCTTCCAGTGTCTTCAAGGGGCCAGAGAGGGAAAACCGGAGTACCGTAGCTAGAAAAGGCATTATGGGTATGGATGGAGAAGGAAGCCAAAGGCTGTACTGCTCTGCTGTGAAATTGGTGATGCAGAAACAGGGGCTCAGTGGGAGAGTGTGATTTAGCTGATTACAAAATGCTGCACTCAGCCATCAGGTCTCTAGTCCAAAGAGGGTGGGTATCTTTTGAAAGAGCTGTAAAATGCAGATAATCCAAGGACCAATACTTAAAGAAGCTCTAAATTTAATTTAGAGAAAAATATATCCTGACACCTGTAGCCACAATAAACTATAAAGTTATGGCTCTAGTTCTAGCAGATTAACATAAATTCTCACATTCAAGGCTTGTGCATCTCAGTCCTTGTTATATAATGCCACATATCCAGACTTCAACAAAACATGATTATGCCAAAAACCAGGAAAAAACACAGTTTGAGGACAGCAATCAGGCATCAGAATCAGATGCAGAAGACTTGTGGAGACTTGTAAGATGAGGACTTGAAAATAGTTGATGCATAGAGGGTAACAGAGCAGAGAAATCAAAAGTCAGGTAACCAAGGGGAATACCAGAAATTGGAAATGAAGAACTGTTTTGATTGGCTCATTAGTAGTCTTAACTTGGATTAGCGAAAGACTCCATGAGCATAAAATGAGTTAGCAGATTGTCCAAGACAGTATCAAAATGTATAAAATGTTTGTTTAATATGGACACCAAAAGAGAGAGATGGAGAGAGAGAAGGACACACACACACACACACACACACACACACACACACACACACAAAGACAGACAGACAGACAGATAGACAGACACACACACACGGTGGGGGGAGAGGGAAAGAAGCAGAAAAGCAGTATTGAGAGATTGAGAGGAATGGTTAGCTAATAATGTCCCCGAACTAATAAATAACAGACACTGTCTTAGTTTTTCACTTCTATAAAAAGACTCCATGACCAACTTACAGGACAAAGAGTTTATTGGGGCTTTATTATAGTTTGGAGGTGGGTCTGTGCCCATCATGACAGAGAGCATGATAGCAAATAGCCAGGCACGGCATTGGAGAGATAGCAAAGAGCTTATATCTGATCCACAAACACAAGGCAGAAAGAACTACCAGGGAATTTCATTGGCATTTGAAACCACAAACTCCAGTGAAGGACCTCCTCCAAGACAACCACATCTCTTCCAACAAGGCCGTACCTTTTACTCCTTCTCAAACAGTTCCACCAACTGAGCCTATGTGGGCCTGTCTTAGTCATTGTTCTATTGCTGTGAAGAGATACTCTGACCAAGGCAACACTATTAAAAGAAAGCATTTAATTGGGGCTTGCTTACAGTTTCAGAGGTTTAGTCCCAAGGTGTGGAGCATGGTGGCACACAGGCAGACATAGTACTGAAAAAAAATGATGAGAGTTCTACCTTCAGATAGGCAGGCAGCAGAAAAGAGAGCTACTGAGCCTGGACTGGGCTTTTGAAACCTCAAAGCCCACCCCAGTGACTCATTTCCTTTAACACAGCCTCCAACAAGGACACAACTCTTACTCCTTTCGAAACAGTTCCACTGACTGAGGACCCAAGTATTCAACCATATGAGCTTATGGAGTTTACATAAGTCATCCTACTCAAACAACCATACACACTAAACCATGGATTAAGATGCTCAGAAAAGATCTTAAACACCAAGGCATCCTGTGTGAAACTAAAGAAAACCAAAGACAGGAACATCTTGGAAGAAAACCAAGGTGGGAAAACATTTTGCACAGGAGGAGCAAGGACTGGGGTCAGAGAACTCCTGACTATTCCCAACTCTTCAAGCAGAAAGTGCAGAGAGATAGCTGCAAATTTATATAAACATTTAATTTATGTTAAACCTAGACTGCTATAACCAGGAAAATGATGCTTTAAAGTCGCAGGAGAAAGGAAGCCTTATTTTCTTCTTCAGAGAAACAAAAATGGAGGGAGCTCCAGAAACATTCCCCACAAGAAGTGTTTAAAGACATTCTTCAGTCAGATGCAAATGATACAGATCATATTCTTGAATCAATGTAAAGAAAGGGAGGGCATACAAGAAATAATAAACTAAGGGAAAGTTTTACCATTTTATTCACTTCCTTTAAAACTGATCTAAATTATAACTGTTGGAGCAGTAATGATAACAGTTGACACAAGAACACAGCTCTCACCTTAAAGGAAATAGAAAATAGTTTTGAGTGACCATAGCCCAGAAACACAGATTTGAGCTATCTCAAAATCCAAGTTCCAACTTAAAAGCTCTTTCATGAAGTTTTATAGTTTTGAGTGTGACCAGAACAAAGAAAGTCATAAATTAGTGCAAATTTAAAATACATTGGAATATACATCAGATAGGTGGTTAAAAGATTGAGGAAGCTTTTCTATAGGCCTCACATGCTATTTATTGATGACATTCTTAGCTTTTGGGTGAGTAGAAGCTAGTGGTCTGCTAAGTTAATAGATTTCAGAAGGGTTTTTATATATTAGTGTTCTTGCACAGAGGTGGGCAAGAAATAAAATGATTACATTAAATGAGGAGGCAGAATGGAATCTTGTGTTGAAGGCAGAGAATTCATGAAAAGAAGAAGGAAGACAAAGGATGCATATAGAAAGGAGTTGCAAATGTGGCAGATGCCCATCTTATTAACCGTGTCAAATGCAAATGGCCTACACACACCCACAAAAACAGCAAGGCTTCATTCTCACACTATTTATTTTTATATTTATTTATTATTTTTAATTTATTCTTCACCCATATATTATATTTTGACTTCAGTTTTCTCTCTCGCCTCTCTTCCAGGTCCCTCCTCACCACCTCTCCTCTCCCCCAGATCTACTCCTCCCTCATTTCCCTTCAGAAAAGGGCAGACCTCCCACAGGTATCAATCAGATATGGCATATCAAGTTGCAATAAGACTAGGCACCTTCTCGCCTATTAAGGCTGGATGAGTCAACCCAGTAAGAGGAAAAGGGTCTCAAAAGCAGGCAAAGGAGTCCAAGACAGCCCCGTTCCCACTGTTAGGTGTCCCACAAGAGGACCAAGCTACACAACTGTCACATATATACAGAGGACCTAGGTCAGACCCATATAAGCTCCCTGATTGTCGGTTTAGTCTCTGTGAGCCCCTATGAGCCTTGGTTAGTTGATTCTGTGGACTGTTGCTTGTGGTGTCCTTGACACCTCTGGTCCCTACAGTCTTTCTTCCCCTCTTCTGCAGGGTTCCCTGAGCTCCACCTAATGTTTGGCTATTGGTCTCTGTATCTGCTCCCATCAGTTGCTGGATGGAGCCTCTCTAATGACAATTATGATAGGTTCCTGTCTACAAGTATAGCATATCATTGGGAATGATTTTATTTACTTTTTTTTTCCCAGTCAGGGTCATGCTTGGTTCTATCCTAGGTCTCTGGGCTAGCCAGCCCCTGGCTCCTGACCCTCTAGGCAGTGTCAGTGGTGGGCTCCCTCTTGTGGCTTGGTTCTCAAGTTGGAGCTGTCATTGGTTGGCCACTCTCATAAGTTCTGCACCACCTTTACCCTAGTACATCTTGCAGGCAGGACAAATTGTAGGTCAAAGGTTTTGTGGTTGGATTGGTGTCCCAATACCTCTGCTGGAAGACTTGCCTGGTCATAGAAGAGGGCTGGTTCAGACTCTGGGTCCCCCATTACTAGTAATCTTCACTAGGTTCACCCTCTAAGATTTCTGGGAGTTTCTATTGCACTAGGTTTCTACCTCACCCCAAAATGTCTCCCAATTCCATTTGTCCCTCCAAGTATTTTCTCCCTCCATCCCCCTACAAGATCCCTTCTGTTCCCATCCCCATCCCATTCCCCATTCCAGCCTCGAGATATCTTCTATTTCCTCTTCCCAAAGAGATCCACATGTTTCCCCTTGATCTCTCCTTGTTACTTAGCCTTTCTGTGTCTGTGAATTGTAGCATGATTATCTTTTACTTTACAGATAATATCCACTTATAAGTGAGTGCATTTGGTGTTTGTCTTTCTGGGTCTTGGTTAGCTAACCCTGGATGATTTTTTTCTACTTGTATCTATTTGCCTTCAAATTTCATGATGTCATTTTTTAACAGCTGAGTAATACTCTGTTGTGTAAATATACTACTTTTTTTTTAATCCATTCATCAGATGAGGAATGTCTAGGCTGTTTCCAGTTCCTGGCTATTATGAATAAAGCTGCTATTAGCATAGTTGAGCAGGTGTCTTGGTGGTAGGATAGAGTGTCCTTTGGGTATATGTCTAAGAATGGTATAGCTGAGGCTTGAAGTAGACTGATTTCCAATTTTCTGAGAACTGCCATATTGATTTCCAAAGTAGCTGTAAAAGTTTGCACTCCCACCAGCAATGGAAGAGTGTACCTCTTGCTCCACTTCCTTGCCAGCATGAACTGTTATTGTGTTTTTAATCTTAGCTATTCTGACAGGTGTGAGATGGAATCTTAGAGTCATTTTGGTTTGCATTTTCCTGATGGCTAAGGATGCTGAACATTTCTTTCTTTTTTAAAATTTAAATTTTGTTAATTTTACATCCCAATCACAGTTTCTCCTTCCTCCTTTCCTGCCAGTTCCTCCCCTCCACCTCTCTTCTGTCCACCCCCACCCCCCATTCATTTATCTTTCGTTTCTGTTTAGGAAAGGGCTCGTCTCCCATGAGTATCAAGAAAACATGGCATATCAAGTTGCAGTAAGTCAAAGCACCACCCCCTTGTATTAAGACTGGACAACCCACTAAGAGGAAAAGGGTCCTAAAAGCCAACAAAAAAATCAGAGACAGTCCCTGCACCCGCTGTTGTGAGTCCCACAAAAAGACCAAGCTACATAACTGTCACATATATGCAGAGGGCCCAGGTCCCATGCAGGCTCCCTGGTTGTTGGTTTAGACTCTGTGAGTGCCCATGAGGCTAGGTTAATTGATTCTGTGCGTTTTCTTGTGGTGTCCTTGAACTCTCTGGCTCCTATAATCCTTCCTCCCCCTTTCAGCAGGATTCCTCAAGCCCAGCCTGATGTTTGGCTGTGGGTCTCTGCATCTGTTTCCATCAGTTGCTGGATGAAGCCTCTCTGATGACTATTGGGCTAGGCAATCTATGAGTATAGTAGAATATTGTCAGGTGTCATTACATTGACATGTTTTATTTCTCCAGTTGTGTTTTGTTCTAATCTTGGTCTCTGAGCCATCCAGCCTCTGGATCCACCACCCAAATTTCTAAAAATGTTTCTCAGCCATATGAGATTCCTCTGTTGAGAATTCTGTTTAGATCTGTGCCCCATTTTTTAATGGATTATTTGGTTTGTTGATGTCTAGTTTCTTGAGTTCTTTATATATTTTGGATATTAACCCTTTGTCAGATGTGGAGTTGGTGAAAATCGTTTGGTCTTTTGATGGCATCATTTGCCTTACAGCAGCCTTTCAGTTTCATGAGGTCCCATTTATTGTTGATCTTTGTGCCTGCACTACTGGTGTTTTGTTGAGGAAGTTGTATCCTGTGCCAATGCATTCAAGGCTATTCTCCACTTTCTCTTCTGTTAGGTTCAGTATATCTGATTTTATTCCAAGGTTGTTGATCCACTTGGACTTGAGTTTTGTGCAGGGTGATAAATACAGATCCATTTGTGTTCTTCTACATACTGACATCCAGTTATACCAGCTCCATTTGTTGAAAAAAATTTTTCCCCATTGTGCATTTCTGGCTTCTTTATCAAAAATCAGGTGTCCATAGGTGTATGGATCTTTGATTCATTGCCATCAATCAGCCTATCTATATGTCAATATTTCCCTTATTTGATTTATGTCAGTACCATGCAGTTTTTATTACTATAGACCTGTAGCACAGCTTGAAATCAAGGGTGATGATACCCCTAGAAGTTTTTTTGTTGTTCAGGATTGTTTCAGCTATTCTGGGCTTTTTGTTTTTCCATATGAAGTTTAGTATTGTTCTTTCAAGGTCTGTAAAGAATTGTGTTGGAATTTTGGTGGGGATTGCATTGACTTTGTAGATATCTTTTGATAGGATGGCCATTTTTACTATGTTAGTCCTACTGACCCATGAACATGGGAGATCTTTCCATCTCCTGATATCTTCTTCAATTTCTTTCTTTAAAGATGAAGTTTTTTTTTTATCATACAAGTCTTTCACTTAGTTGCTTAGAGTTACCCCAAGATATTTTATATTATATGTGGCTATTATTATGGTTGTTGTTTCCCTGATTTCTTTTTCAGCCTGTTTGTTGTTTGTGCATAGAAAGGCTACTGATATTTGTGTGTTAATTTTGTATTCTGCCACCTTGCTGGAGGTGTTTATGAGTTGTAGGAGTTCTCTGGTAGATTTTTTTGGGGGTCACTTATTTATACTATCATATTATCTGCAAATAATGATACTTTGACTTCTTTCTTTCTAATTTGTATCCCCTTGATCTCCTTTGTTTCGTGCTGTAGCTAGAACTCAAGTAGTATATTGAATAGATATGGAGAAAGTGAACAGTCTTGTCTTGTTCCTGATTTTAGTGGAATTCATTTGAGTATCTTTCTATTTAATTTGCTATTGGCTATAGGCTTGCTGTAAATTACCTTTATTAAGTTTAGGTATGTGACTGTATCCCTGATTTCCCTAAAACTTTTATCATAAAGGGGTGTTGGATTTTGTCAAAGACTTTCTTAGCATCTAATGAGATAATCATGTAGTTGTTTTCTTTCAGTTTGTTTATATGGGGGATTACATTGACAGATTTTTATATGTTCAACCATCCCTGCATCTCTGGAATAAAGCCTACTTGATCATGGTGGATAGTCTTTTTGATCAGTTCTTAGATTCAGTTTGCAAGTATTTTAACACCAATGTTCATGAGGAAATTGATGTATAATTCTCTTTTTTTGTTTAATCTTTGTGTGGTTTGCATATCAGGGTGACTATGGCCCCATAAAATGAATTTTGCAATGTTTCTTCCATTTGTATTTAGTGGAATAATTTGGTGAGTATTCGTATTAGCTCTTTTTTGAAAGTCTGATAGAATTCTGCACTAAAATCATCTGGTCCTGGGCTTTGTTGGTTGGGACACTTTTAATAACTGCTTCTTTTCATTATGGACTATAGGTTTATTTAAATTGTTTGTCTGATCTTGATTTAATTTTGGTAAGTGGCATTTATCAAGAAAATTGTCCATTTCTATTTTTTTTTTGAGACAAGGTTTCTCTGTGTAGCTTTGCGCCTTGCCTGAAACTCACTCTGTAGCCCAGGCTGGCCTCGAACTCACAGAGATCCGCCCGGCTCTGCCTCCCGAGTGCTGGGATTAAAGGCGTGCACCACCACTGCCTGGCCTCCATTTCTTTTAAATTTCCAATTTTGTGGAGTACAGGTTTTTGAAATATGTAATAATTCTCTGGGTTTTCTCAGTGTCTGCTGTATGTCCCCCTTTTCGTTTATGGTTTTGTTGATTTGGATACTCTCTGCTTTTAGTTAGTTTAGATAAGGGTTTGTCTATCTTATTGATTTTCTCAAAGAACCAATTCTTTGTTTCATTGACTCTTTGTATTGTTCTCTTTGTTTCTATTTTATTGATGTCAGCCGTCAGTTTGATTATTTCCTCCCATCTACTCCTCTTTTGTGTGTTTGCTTTTTTTTGTTCTAGAGTTTTCAGGTGTTCTGTTCAGTCACTAGTAGGAGATTCTTCCAATTTCTTCATGTAGGTACTTAGTGCTATGAAATTTCCTATTAGCACTGCTTTCATAGTATCCCATAAGTTTATGTATGTTGTACATTCATTTTCATTGAATTCTAGGAAGTCTTTAATTTCTTTTTTTTCCCCTTGACCCAGTAGTAATTCAGTAGTTTTTCATTTTCCACGAGTTTGTTGGCTTTCTGTTGTTTCTGATGTTGTTGATATCCAATTTTAATCTATGATGGTCTGATGGGATGCAGAGAGTTATTTCAATTTTCTTGTATCTGTTGAAACTTGATTCATAATTTCAATTTTCTTGTATCTGTTGAAACTTGATTCATAATGGAGTATATGGTCAATTTTGGAGAAAGTTTCATGAGGTGCTGAGAAGAAAGTATATTCTTTTGTGTTTGGGTAAAATGTTCTGTAGATACCTGTTAGGTCCATGTGATTCATAACATTTGTTAGTTCCATTATTTCTCTGTTTAGTTTTGTCTGTATGATCTGTCCATTGGTGAGAATGGGGTATTGAAGTCTCCCACTATTGATGTGTGAGGTTTGATAATAAATAATACGAAAAATAATGCGATTTAAGCTTAAGTAATTTTTTTTTACAAATGTGGGTACCCTTGAGTTTGTAGTATAGATGTTAAGAATTGCAATGTCCTCTTGGTGGACACTTTTTTTCAGTACTAAGTGTCCTCTTTCTCACCTATTTTGACTAATTTTGGTTGAAAGTCTATTTTGTTAGGTATTAGAATGGCTACATCAGCTTGCTTAAGTCCATTTGCTTGGAAAATATTTTTCCAACCCTTTACTCTGAGGTAACGGCTATCTTTGATGTTGAGGTGTGTTTCTTGTGTGCAACAGAACCATGTGTCCTGTTTTCACATCCATTCTCTTAGTCTGTGACTTTTTATTGGGGAATGGAGTCCATTGATATTGAGAGATAGCAATGACCAATGATTGTTATTTCCTATTATTTTGTTGCTGCTGCTAGTGTGTGCATGCGTGTGTGTGGTGGGGAGCACTCGTGCTTCCTTCTTTTGATTTTGCTGGTGTGAGATTATTTATTACCTGTGTTTTCATGGGTGTAGTTAACCTTCTTGGGTTGGAGTTTTCCTTTTATTATCTTCTATAGTGCTGGATTTGTGGATAGATACTGTTTAAATTTGACTTTGTTGGGAAATACCTTGTTTTCTCCATCTATGTGATTGAAAGTTTTCCTGGATATAATAGTCTGGGTTGGCATCTGTGGTCTCTTGGAATCTGCAAGATATCAGTCCAGGCCCTTCTGGATTTTAGGATCTCCATCGAGGTCAGGTGTAATTCTAATAGGCCTGCCTTTATATGTTACTTGGCCTTTTCCCCTTGCAGCTTTTAATATTCTTTCTTTGTTTGTGTGTTTAGTGTTTTGATTATTATGTGGCAGGGGGATTTTCTTTTCTGGTCCAATCTATTTGATGGTCTGTAAAGTTCTTTTACTTTTATAGGCATGTCCTTCTTAAAGTTAAGGAGGCCGGGCGTTGGTGGCACACGCCTTTAATCCCAGCACTCGGGAGGCAGAGGCAGGTGGATCTCTGTGGGTTCGAGGCCAGCCTGGGTTACCAAGTGAGCTCCAGGAAAGGCAAAGTTAAGGAAATTTTCTTCTGTGATTTTGTTAAAAATATTTTCTGGGCCGGGCGTTGGTGGCGCACGCCTTTAATCCCAGCACTCGGGAGGCAGAGCCAGGCGGATCTGTGTGAGTTCAAGGCCAGCCTGGGCTGCCAAAGTGAGTTCCAGGAAAGGCGCAAAGCTACACAGAGAAACCCTGTCTCAAAAAAAAAACCAAAAAAAAAAAAAAAAAAAATTCTGGGCCTTTGAGCTGGGATTCTTCTCCTTCTATTCCTATTATTCTTAGGTTTGATCTTTTCATATTGTCCAATATTTTCTGGATGCTTTATGTCAGGAATTTTTGAGATTTAGTATTTTCTTTGACGGCTGTATTAAATTCTTCTATCAATCTTCTATGCCTAAGATTCTCTCTTCCATCTCTTGTATTCTGTCGATGATGCCTGTGTCTGAGGTTCCTGTTTGCTTTCCTAGATTTTCCATCACCAGGATTCCCTCAGTTTGTTTTCTTTGTTGCTTGTATTTCTATTTTCAGGTCTTGAACAGTTTTATTCAATTTCTTCACCTGTTTGTTTGCTGTTATTCTTGGCTTTCTTTTAGGGATTTATTCATTTGCTCCCATTGCTTATTTGTGTTTTCCTGGGTATCTTTAAGGAACTTATTCATTTCCCAAAATTGTTTGTGTTTTCCTGGATTTTTTAAGGGGTTTACTCATTTCCTCTTTAAGGACCTCTTCTATCATCTTTATAAAGTTGGTTTTAAAGTCATTTTCTTGTGCTTCAGCTGTGTTGGAAAAGTCAGGGGTTGCTGTAGTAGGACGGCTGGGCTCTGGTGGTGCCATACTGCCTTTCCTATTGCTGATTACATTCTTACACTGGAGTATAGGCATCTGAGTTTAGGATGAATATAGGTATAGCTGCCAATTTCCGAGGGTTTTTTTTTTTTTTTTGGATGGGTGTTTTGTTCCTTGGTTCCTGTTTCATCTTTGGTCTTCTGGTCTTTGTGGTCTGTATTTCTGGCTACAGGCACAGCCTTTGGTCCAGCAGGGACTCTCAGTCAGAGTTGGGGTCTGGACTTCTTGCAGCAAGCATGGCCTTTGGTTCAGCAGGGGGTCTCTGTTCTTCTGATTGGTGTGGCCTGTACCTAAGCAGCTGATATCTGCCTGAGGTGGGGGTGAGGTGGATCAGGAAGGGGTGTCAGTGGTGAGTCTTTGGGCTCCAAACAGAGGGTGTGCAAGGACTCTGAGTGTAGGTTGGGTTGTTACCTGTTCTGACTATCCTGGCCTGCACCTGTCCCTCACACTAATATTTAAATATATCAAAATATAAGAAGTAAAATTGATAGAGAAGAAAGAAGAGTAGAGAAATCCACTATTAAAATAGACCAGTTCCTGTTACTAAGTGATAAATCAAGGAGAAAGAAAGTAAAGGATATACATGCCTCAAATAGAAGTATTAACAAAAGTTAGTATTGCAGCAATGTAGAATGTACTTTTTTTTTTCTCAAGTTCCCCATGCTGGTCACTAAAATGTGTGTTAGGAAATGACAATGAGGCTGTGAAGTGACTTAGGTAAAGGCACATGCTGCCAAGCCTGATGCCTCAACCCCTGGAAAGTGCAGAGTGGAAAGAGAGAACTGACTTCTGCAAGTTGGCCTCTGACTTTTCCATGTGCCCTGTGGCCTATATATACCATCCCCACCCCCGATAAAATAAATATGGTGTAAAAAATGTTGTAGGTTTTCATACTAGAAAATCAAACTAGCAGTTAATAACAGAATCATAACTGGAAAACCTTAAGTATTTGGAAATTAACACACCTATAAGACTGCAAATAAAGCGGGAAGTATAAAAGAAACATATTTTGAACCCAATGTAAACACAAATTATCGAAAGTTGTGGAGTGTAGCAAAAGTATTGTTTAAAGGAAATAGTTTCAAATATATATATATATATATATATATATATATATATATATATATATATATATATATATCATTCTTTTTATGTACTTGGGTCAAGAAATGTAGGATAACAAAGTAAATTAGGGACCATAACAAATGAAAGAAGATAAAAAACTTTCAATAAGGAAGCAATAAAATTGAAAACTAGATAGATCAATAGGTTGAAATCTTGATTTTATAGAAATTTCAATAATATTGATAAAATTTTGGCCAGACTAACCAAATAAAGAAAACACAAATAACCAATATTGGAAATTAAGACACTGATACTATTGATCTTCTGGAACTTAAAAAGCACAACAACAAAAAAATACCTTGAGCAAGTCTGTCCTCACAAATCTGATAGACTAGGTTAAATGGACTGAGCCTGTGAAAGACATGATATGTCAAAACTTACATAAGAAAGAGACAGTTTGAACAGGCCAATATCGATTGAAAACAATTGAATCAAGTAATTGAATCAGTCGTTAAAAACCTTTGAGAAGAGAAAGTACTAGGCCCAGATTTTTGGCAAATTGTAGCTCTTGAGAATTAATAGAATTTGCTTTCCACGTAGCAAAGGAATGGTTCTGATTCATGTGTCAGCCCAACTCTGCTGCAGTGCTCAAATGAGATAGATCTTACTGGAACGGAGAAGAAAACTAAACTGGGAAGACTGACATCATCAGCAGTGAGTGGTGAGGAAGCCAGAGCACGAAGAGGTCCCATGATTAACTTGGTTTCCCGATGGCATCTCGAAACAGCAGAAGAAAGTTACAACAAATCAGGAAATCTGAATGAAGTCTGGGCTGAGTTGTGACCCACTGAATACAATAGAAATGGAGGGGGTGGATGTGGAGTGTTGATGCCCCTATCTTCAAAACTTCTGTGAAATTTAGGCTATAAAAAGTAAAAACAAAACAGAAATATCAACAATAACAAGAAACCTACAAATCTTTCAGATTTATGGAAATACAGGCTATACACATACTAAACCATTTTAATTATCATAATTATGATGTTATTTAAATATCCACATTGAGTTAAAATGTTATTACATTGTTATAACATTGTGTTACATGTATGTACGGTTTATTTAATCTCAATAATGAGGGAGAACAGCAATCAGCCACGGTCTTTGAGAAAAAATTTTCCCTCAATGTTGTATTTTAGGCTTTTCCAGTTCTCATGGGTTTTTCTAGAGACCCTTTAATGACATAGAGTTTGATGCTACTATCTGTAATCCACTGTCACTACACAGAAGCCTTACTGATTTGGCAGTAGTGTGGGGAAGTGCTAATAAATGGGTAGAAGCCTTTGGTGGCCTTGAGTTTTGCCCTGCCCCTTCCCTCCCCCCCAACTGAAGTCGATGGAGGAGTTGAGGTAGATACTTGCTGTGCCAGTGGAAAGGAAGAAAGGGGACTTGGGTTTTCCCCTCTCCTGGATTAGTTGAGCTCTGGTAAAATAGTCTCCCTTGAGGGCAGGCCCTGTGAAGGAGAAGAGAAAGCTGTTGTATTGTGAAATTGTGGGTCCCCCCCCTTTTCTGGTAGATGGACGATAGGAATTTTATCTTTACAGTGTGACTGTGAGAAACTATGGACAACACGGGGAATCCTGTCTCATGTGTCTCTGTTGGTTCTGGGTAGTCCTCTGCTCCACACTGTTGTTTGTGTAAGCACAGTTTTCTGTTCTTCCAGTCTTTTGAAAAATAGTTAGCCCTTGCCATGAGTTTTCTGTTGTATCTCAGAATAGTACTAATTTTTCAGGCTTTTTTTATCCTTCAGTTTTCCCTTATGAGGAATTGTGATGGTGATGTCTAATCTTTCTATATATTAGATGAGAACCCAGAAGTCTCATTTCTTTTATGTAGTCATAGGCTTTCTTTTCCAACTATGCTTAAAACTAAATTCTCAGGACTAAAATGTAACATGTGAAAAATGTATGTGAAAATTTGAGCATTTCCAATTCTCCCTAGTTTTCAGTCCAATGGGATGGAATTTTTACGATGGTTGTCATAGTATCTTCTGGTCTTTATGAATGTGAAATGAAAGAATTCAACATGAGGAAGGTCACTCACCTAAGCAAAATACTTGACTCTTTAAGTAGGCTTTAAATATTAAATGAACTCCTATATATAGCAGCTATACCTGAATAACATCTAAATTAATTGCCATCTTAACAAGGAAGTAAATTTGCAATTGTTTAATGAATTCAGTAACAAAATATAACAGCAGTTGTCAGATAGTTTGAGCCATGAATTAATAGGAAAATTTTAATTTGCGTCTAGCAAGGCAGACATCTTTTGCCCCACAATTTGCATTTGACAGATTAGGCTTGGGAAACAGAATGGCCAGCATCCTATGAAATTTAGGATATTCTGCCTACAAAGGAGGCATGAATGAACCTTGCTAGCCCACATGGAACATAGACAAAAGGACTGAGATTTGCTATAATATATATATCATGTGAGTGTTAAACCAAGGGAGCACTTCATGGTAATTTAAAAATACACGATGAGAATTTTACTTGTCGATTATATAATTGTAGCAAATTACTTTGTCTCTGAGGGAATCATAAGGTTTTGTGCCTTCAACTCTGCGCATCTCCCAGAGTCAATGACGCAGATGTGACTCTGGGCTATCTTTCTTTCAGATGTTACTAATTCAGGGCACAATTATTCCTGTCTTGAAATAGAAATTATCTTTTAATGAATTCCATTTAAATTTTCTTCCTGTGTTTTTTTCTAATGTTCATCTCCTTGAATAACATAATATGAGAGAAGATTAACTTGTATTATTTTACCGCAGCATCTCCAAAAAAACGATCTTAATGTAATCTCTCCATATTTTCCTGCTATTCATTGTTTTGCTGTACTATTCTTTTGAAGCCCTCTTGTGCAGGTGTGATGAAAAGACTCTGTTTACTTGCTTTTCCAGATCATTAATAAAATGTTAAGAACTGGCTGATCACCAGTCCCTGGGCACTGCACCGGATACCTTCCTCATTGTGTGACAAGCTGTCATTTGTCATTCACAACCCACTGTTTGTTCCTCCCGACAGTCTGCAGTCCTCTTAGGAGTCATCCCATCAAAGTCATTTTGCATGAATTTTTAAATGAAGGTTTTGGGAGGTACTGCATCAAGTACCTTGCTGAAATCTGACACCTGTGATATCTGTTTCATAAATGATCATCATTAATTTTTAAAAAGTGGTAACTAATCACATCTGTTCAAAATGACTTAATATTGCTCTTGCTTTTTTGAATATTGGTGGGAGGTAACACTTTGGTATATATTAAGGTTGTTTGTTATAAATGATGCTACAAGATAACAAATATTGTTGATGTGGAAACTCTTGGGTGATTAGTTATAGAAAAGATAGTAAATGTTGAGAAAAATATTTTCTTTACTGTCTGGTGAGTTTTGAGAAATGTGGGTGTTTGGTTCTTTCAGCTTTGTATTTTTGAGTTTGCCTTTGTCCATGTTATAATATACATATACAATAAAATATGATTTGAGAAATTAATGAATTTAAATATTTCATGTTAAATATTACCATACCCAACATATTTATATAGCTATTTTAATCATTCTTTTGCAATTTCTTTTATGAAAACATTACTGTAACCATTCTATTTTTATAGCCGTCAGTTAATATTCTATTATCAGGCTGCTACACCAAAGGTTTTTTTTGTCACAGGCCAGATTACACTTTTTATTTGGCAAAACTAATAATCTTAGACTTACTCCTACATTTATTGACAAGATAGGCTCTAACAACATTACCCATTTAAAAAAAAAAAAAGGAAACCAGTGCAATTCAAAGAATAACTAATGGGATTTAGTCAATGAAAAAGTCTTTGGAGGACAGAGCAAAAATTCTAGATTCAATGCTGAAAGAAAACAAACCAACCAAACTGAAACACACAAACAAGCAAACAAAAACAATACACGTGCATTAGCTATCTCTCTCATTGTTATGACCAAATATATGAACAAATAATGAAACAACAACAGCACAGTAAACGATATAAGGAGGAAGGTTTCATTTAGCTCACAGTTTGAGGGGACAGAGGCAGGAGAAATTACTGAGTGATGAGTGCTTGGGCATAGTTGCTTTCTTTCTTTCTTTTTTTTTTTGTTTTGTTTTGTTTTTAGGTAATTAAAAAGCCAGCCCATGGAATGGTGGCATCCACATTTGAGATAAGACTTTGCATTTTAATTAACATAGTGTAAGCAATATCTTAGAGACATACCCAGAATTTTATCTCCAAAGTGATTCCAGATCCTAACAAGCCAACAATCAATATAGTGTCATACAACGGCTTTCAATCTGGGCCATATTGTAGACTGGAAAGATTTAAATCTTAAGAAGAGGGAACTGCATTTTGCTTCAAGATTAGCCATAGGGATGTTTCAGGAACTAGGGAAATGGGGGGGGGGGGGTCAAACCCATAGTTTATTGTGTTTATCTCCTCCACTAGAAATGGTGACTTGGCGGGAAGTGGAAGATGATGGTTAAGATTGGGCCTGAGGATTCTGAGAGTATTTCTGTTTTAATGCTCAATGAGACTGTTTATCCAATAAGTGTTTTGTTGTGGTTGGTTTGGAATTAAATACCCATGTTTGTTGCTTTATCTTTGCTGTGACCAGTGTCTGAGAGGAACGCGTTAAAGGAAGAAAGATTTATTTTGGTGTAAGAGTTTGAAGTTTCACTTGGCCGCATGTCCGTGGGCCTGTGGGGAGGCAGAGCTCTGTGGTGAAATACGACAGAGGAGAGCTGCTACTTCCTGGTAGCCACAAACAGAGACAAGTGCAAGGAACTAGCAACAAGATAAAACCTCCCAAGTTTTGCCCTTAATAACCCACTTCCTTGAGCTGGGCCCCACCTCACAAAGTTCCTAGCACCTTCTAAAACAGGTCTACCAGCGAGGGAACACACCCTCAACACATGAGCTTGGGAGGTACATTTCAGGTGAAGGCATAATAATAGCTGTCTGAGTGTATTTTCAAGAACAAATGATTACAGAATTTACGCTAGATAAGTCAGAAAGAGTCAAACTTTAGGAAGAGAAAGGATTGTCACTAAGGCAGAAAATACAATGGCAGACAGAGAACATAATGTTAAAAAAATTTAGTATAGGCTTGTCAAATAAAAAGGTAGTTTTATTAGTGTGTATGTGACATTTCAGTAGATACAGGTTTCATCTGAGATTAATGTGTTACCAACTGTTTGCATGAGTTTCATGACTTGATTAATCTGTAGTTTTTCAGTGTGCAAGGGTAAAGCTATCTTTACAAGTAAGAACATGGTCATTGGCAATAATCTATGAAACTGGAGTGTTATAAAGAGGGTTACACAATTACTGAAATTATTTTCTTTTGCTCTTATCCAAAAATAATTACCATTTTCATGTATATTTTAAGTAAATCTTGTATGATGGAATTTTTTTTTTTTTTGCCAAGAAGGTTGCAATTCAATGATTTTTTTTTTACATTTTAATTTGTTTTATTTTCTTTTACTGAAAAAGTTTTTTTTTTGTCATATAATGTATTCTGATTAAGTTTCTTCTTCCTCACTCCTCCAAGTTTCTCCTAATCTCCCCTCACATCTGGATCCACACCCCTTCTGTCTCGTTAGAAAACTGTTGTGGAATAATCTTTCTGAACACTATGAAGCTTTGTCACTCTGATTGGTTTAATATAAAGCTGAAAGGCCAATAGCTAGGCAGGATTTCTTGGCACAGAGGACACTGGGATGAAGAAATGGGAGAGGCCAGGACCAGAGCAAGCAGCATGGGCATTATAAAGTAAAGGTAACCAAGCCACGTAAAAGAATGTAGATTAAAAGATGGTTAATTTAAGTTAGAGCTAGTTGGAAACAAGCCTAAGTTATTTGCCAAGCTTTCATAATTAATGATAAGTCTCCATGTCACTTTTTGACAGCCCGAAGAAAAATCTCTCTACAGAAAACAAATAGGAATCTAAGGAATAATAAAATAAAATGGGATAAAACAAAAACAAATCAGATAGAGCACAAGAAATGCATATAGACACAGATACACACACATTTGCACACACAAGAATCCCATAAAAACATGGAACAGAAAACCGCAATCTATATGCAAAGAGACATGTAAAATGACAACAAAAACAAAACCTCTGACTTTATGAGAAAAATTAACTGCCAAAGATGCCATTGAGTTCATCTTCTATTGGTCGTTTACTGCTGGGCATGCAGCCTGCTCTTAAGAGTAATTTGTTTTTCCAGTGGGATTCCTTAAAAAAAAAAACAAAAAAACAAAAACAACCCCCCCCAAAACAAACAAACAAACAAACAAACAAAACAACCAAAAAACAACTAGCTTTTCATTTGAAAGTGGCTATTAACTGAAGATTGCTTCTTAATTAATAGACTTGAATTAGGGACGGGGGCATGTGTCCACTTCTCTCTTTAGCTCTCAAATCCTATCTGCTGTAGACCTAGGAAGGCCTTGTGTATGCTGTCACCATCTCTGTGAGTTCACACATGCATTGGTCCTGTTGTAGGTAGAAGGCCTGATTCCTTGGTGTCCTCTATACCCCTTGCCTTTTAAACTCTTTCTGCCTCCTCTTCTGCAGGGCTTTCTGAGACCTGAGAGGAGGGATTTGATTGAAACTTCCAATTTAGGACTGAAAATTTTGCATATATAATTGTAAAGGAAATTGGTCTGTAAGTTTCTTTGTTGTGTCTTTATGTGGTTTATATATCAGAGTAACTATGGCCTCATGAAAATAATTTGTTAATGTTTCTCCTGTTTCTATTTTGTGGAATAATTTGAGGAGTATTGGGGTTAACTCTTCTTTAAAAATAAGTGTGGTAGAATTCTGCAGTAAAACCATCCGGCCCTGAGCTTTTCTTTTTTCTTTTCTTTTTTCCCCGGTTGGTAGACTTTTAATGACTGCTTCTGTTTCACTGGGGGCTATACGTCTGTCTAAATTGCTTATCTGGTACTTATTTAACTTTGGTAGGTGGTATATATTGAGAAAATTATCTGTTTCTTTTAGGTTTTCCAATTTAGTTAAATAGAGATTTTTAAAGTATGTCCTTACGATATTCTGGGTTTCCTCGGTATTTGTTGCTATATTCCCTGTTTCATCGTTAATTTTGTTAATTTGGATCTTCTTTCTACATTTTAGACAATTTGAATAAGGGCTTTTCAATCTTATTAATGTTTCTCAAAGAACCAACTCTTTCTTTCACTTATTTTTTATATTGTTTTTCTTTGTTTGTTTCTATTTTGTTAATTGCAGCTCTGGGTTTATGTCTTATCATCTACTTATTTTGGGTTTCCTTCCTTCCTTCCTTCCTTCCTTCCTTCCTTCCTTCCTTCCTTCCTTCCTTCCTTCCTTCCT
>CABHPR010142297.1:0-18625 GCA_902168415.1 Peromyscus melanophrys
GGCCCAGCATACACCTTTCAACAATTTAAGGATTTCCTTAGGCAATGGAAAATAGAACACACCACAGGTATTTCATATAACCCCCAAGAACAAGCAATTGTAGAAAGAACAAACCTCTCACTAAAGGATGATTTACAAAAAAACACTCAAGGAATTGAAGAGGGATCCACACTTGGCCCTGGTGGAAGCTCTGTTGAAGAGGAATTTCTTGTCATTTCATGATAAAGGCCTGAGTCCAGCCTATAAGCATTGGGCCTCTCTCCCCAGAGAAACACCACTCCCTCTAGTCAGATGGAGAGACCCTGTATCTAATCTTGGGCAGTCTCCTGCCCCCTTATTAACATGTGGGTGAGGATATGCTTGTGTTTTTCCACAGGGTCAAGCTAAGCCCATCTGGGTGCCAATCAGAGACACAGAGCCGGCTACAGATCAAAAACATCTCAAGGAGGACCTCTCCCTTTGCTGATAGGATAGTTCTGCTACTGATCCTGCCAATGATTATTCAGGCCGAAGATCTTTGGGCACTTGTCCCAGCCCCTCCGATATCAATGCTGGTTTTAGTAACTGCCTCTGCCTTTCCCATTATATATATAACCAATAGAATCTTGGGCCTCCCATTCAGCTCACTGCTAAAGGCAGTGAATTATACTGCTGGACTTGTAAACCTGACAGAAGCCATCTCTTTGGATGTGTGCCCCAATAATACAGGCTGCATTCCCCTTTATTCCTACTCCCCAGGGGATTTTAAAGGAAATGGAACTACAGTAAAGTGCAAGGCCTCGATTTAACAGGGCCGCCATTAGAAGTTCACAAAGGGCACACATGACACTAAATAGCCCCCTGACCCCTTTTGTCAAAAAATGCAAGACTACCCCACTGATGCCGAGTTGCCAACCAACTGGGACTCTTGTCTCTCTGCCTCTCTGGCCTACAAAGTGAAAAGGAAAAGGCTCTGAGCACCATGGGCTAGTGACACACTGGGCCCCTTTAATTTCTCTCCCACTCCCCAGAGTTTCCGTTAGGCCCATGTTTGGCAATTGGTCACTGTGGGGACCCAATGCTTGCTTAGATATGAGAGCATTCCTATTTTTAAGGGGGGGGGTTGTTATTTTAATGGATCCTTTACTGCTAATGAATCAGTTGAGTCCTCCATTTCTATTAAAAGAATTTTATCTTCAAGGGCACCCCCATCTGTGTAAGAACCCTCTTTTTCTTTATATTAACCAATTCTTCACAGCCTGAGCTGAATTGCACCAAGACAATATGCTGGCTCTGTACCTGCTGGAATGGGAACGAGGCCCTTTGCACACTGTTGCTATGTATTCCTACTTCCATTTGGATACCACTAATGTAACACACTATCACAGAGTGGAACTGATAGAGCAGACTAGAATAAAAAGAGACTTTAAAGACCACCAGCCATAATGACCGCCATCTGCTAGCTGTGGCAGGTGGGGTGGCAGACACAGCCTTCCTGATCCAAACAGGCGCCACCACCTCTACACTTAATATGGCCATAAAAGAATCAGCCTGAGCATTAAGTACTCAATGGCTAATCAATGCCCATTTTTCTTCTGCTATACTTAATTTACAACAAATAGACTTATTGGATGAAGAAATCCAGACATTAAGATGCTGGTAAGAGGAAACTGTGATCCCCAATTCTTTTGTTTAACCCCTTATCTGGTCTGGATTATAACACAAGCCAGGAGTTGGTTAAGGGAAATCATTATTGGGAACACGGAACAAGGAGTTCTTAAACCTTACGGTACAACTCTCTAAGGAAATCTTAAGGCTGAACTCCTCACATGTGAAACCACTGGAGATGTCTACAATAATCTTTGCTAAAATTTGGGATCACATAAAATCAGTCTTTGACCCTTCAAAAATTATAGCATGGGGAATGATGGGGGAATGGTCCTCTAGATAATTGTGTTGTTTAAGTATTTCCTACAGTATGAGTGAGACCCTGGGCTCAGGCTGTGCAGAGTCAACTGGTAGAAGAAAGCATCTTGTTGTGGTGACAAACCAGAGTATATATGTCAGACCCATGAGCTCTTATGTTCCACTTCTTACAGCCTCCTCTAAGAACCTCAGCCATTTCCCCAGAACCAACACACACAGTCTCACCCCTAAGGGCAGAGCTGACAGTCTCTTCTTATAGATTATTGTGATGGAATCAGTCTCTTATACTCCATACTATAGCACCACAAGGGCCTAAAATTCCTGTCACTTAGGTATGACCTGATTGCCCATAGTAGATACAGGTATTGACAGTGATGGTGACATTACCTCACCTGCTTGACACAATAATTTTATGTGGAAACCCACAGAGGTTTCCTAGCGAAAACTTAAGGTTGGAGAATCTGAGCTTGCTTTACCCAGCAGGGCTGCACAGGTGTGGTTATGAGGTGTTTGGAAGGGTCTACACTTGGCCATGCAGTGTGCTTTGATCAAGCAAGGGGGAGGTCTTTAGCCCCATCCCTTGACATTGTTATGAAAAGCCCTTTTAAATAAATGGAAAAGGCCTTTGGATTTTGACCCTGGTTTTCCCGAAGCTATCCTGTGTTTATTTCTTCTTGAAATCTAGGTATTTCTAATAATTCTTATCCCTCTCTTCTCAAAAGAGTTGAAGGATGCTCACATTCAGAGCCTACAATGCAAGAGGTAACATCAGCATCATGACTGCCTCTTGCCTGATGAGAGAGAGGACTGAACAGGTTTCTATTTCGGTCTCAGAAGAAAGCAATCCTAGGATTCCCTTAATTTGGGCTTCTGTTCAAGACAGATTTCTGTTCTTTAGGCCACTTGGGTTTGGAGTTATTTGGTTATGGTTACCCTTGTCAACCAATATTCCTCCTTATTCCTATGCAGACCTACAACTCAGTTCCCCTTTCACATAGAATACTCAACTCACAGGGAAGCAGATCAGAGTTCGTGCTAGCAGCAGGCAGAGCTCAGATGAAAGTTAACTATACTTATGCCTCCCCCTAGGCAATCTATGGGGCAGAGTTGACTCCTCTTCTTAGGAAACAAGAGTAGAGAAGCCTCGAGTGGATGGATACTCCAGCTCATCAGCATCCCTTCTCCATGGGAGCTAAGGTACCCCTATAGATGTGCTTTTGGAAGGAACAGGCCTGGTGAGAGAGGACAGAACAGATTTCTCTATTTGTTTCTACCCTTTGCTGCTCCCATCAGTTGCTATTCTATTTTCTAGTGTTCTCAGTTCCATTGGAGTTTTAGTTCGGTTGAGCTTCTGGACCCATCAGTCTTGATCAAGCTAAAAGAATATCCACATCACCAACGGACACAAGAGGAAAGCATCCAAATAGATAGCATGTGTCCAGTAGCCTCACTGGGGTCTAGAGTTGCAGCAATTGTCTAGACAAATGACTGAAAATACTCCCCATTTCAAAAGAAGTTAACCACCTCACAACCAGAAAACTGGGAAAACAGTGAGGCCTGTTACTGACTCTGCATTGAAAGCCACAATCAAAGCAGGAAAATTAAGATACTGGAAGGCCCTGGTATTAATTCCAAACACAGGATCAGAACAAGAACTTTAGAGCAATGATAAAGCATCATAAAACTTCAGACATCCATCAGGGGATGAGCTATGTCCTTCTTGGAGCCATTGAAGAGCACAGTCCAGTGGTCAGGTAGTGTAGGGAGCAGAAGCTGAATATGTGAAGGCCTGAATGGGTCTGTTGGCATGAGCTAGACATGTCAGGGACCAGAGCCTCAGACCCATTGCAAAATGGCAACACCGCCATCTTCACACTGCACAACAGGGATGAGACTGGGGGATGGCAAATATCTCCTCTGGTCTGTGTATAGATATTGACAGCATGCGCAGGAAAAGTACATCATATCATTGTCTCCTGGATATTTAGGGCTGAAGACTGCTCCCTACAGAGACTGTTCCTATGGAGATTAGCTCAACTTACTTTCCTGGATCACCTGTATAAAACAAATACCCCGAGCTCCCATCCAGATTCTGAGGCTTCTCCTTCAGAGAACCCAGTCCACCCCAGCTTTTCTGCCTTGGGGATGTCTTCTCTCCATTTCTTGCCACCCCACTTGGGTTCATCTTTGGAGTTGTGCTGAATGTGGCAAGAAGTACTCATCTTAATGCAAGAAGTACTCCTCTTTTGAGGAAGAAACATAGGCAAGAGGCTACATTAATACCAAAACAGTTCCTGCTCAGATCCCACACTTTAAAGAAACCTCTTCCCTCAAATACATACACCAAATTTCTCAAAATGGAGCTTACTGAGAGCCAAACAGACTTCTGCAGCATACTTGATTGTTGTTCCCAACAAAGAACCTATGAAAAAATTTTTGGCTTGTTAGCTGGGTGGTTTTCCAGGCTGAATAAAGAATCCATGGATTCCTTTTAAAGTCTCTTCAAAAAAAAAAAAAAAAAAAAAAAACAGTATGACACCATCCATCGCTTAGAAACAAATTGAGGAATGTTTCTAAGATGTGTGCTCACCTTTTCTATACAGACTCACTTCCATGGATGTAGTGGGTGGCTGTCTGAGCCATACCCTGAAGCACAACTGCTAGGGAGGGGGCAGATGACTGCACCTGCCTATGACCTTGAAGTACTTGCCCCATGTGCATGGCCACAGTGGCGTGGGGATCCTTAAGACCTGGGATGATAAAATATCAACTCCCCAATGACAAGCCTCCAATCATATGAGCCTGTGGGGGTCATGCTCATGCAAACCACCACACGTAAACTGCTCAAATTCAAAAGAAATGAATGTAGTTTTAGAAGCCTGCATAAGCAAGGAGTGCTTCCAATATTGAGGGGAAACAAAGGCCTCAGGTGACTTCAGTGTCAACACCAGAACAGAGGTGTGTGACACTGGTGAAAACACAAGTCAGAAGCCTGGCCCCTGAGCTGACACTCCATCTCAGTGCACACTGGAGTTGAAAGCTTCTAGCACACTGCTTCCATCCAGGCTCCCATGTGAGTTGAGGCAGAACTAGTTACAGACTTGAGACAATACTGACTCTTCTTAGTGTCAGACCATGAAGAAAGTTTCTGAATGAATAGCACTTTTGAGGTAGTGTTTCCACATGTAGCTCAGGTTGGCCTCTACATTCTGGCTATCCTTCTGCTAATTGAGTGTGGAGATTCCAGGTATGAGTTCACATGCCCAGCTTCAACTTTGAGCTTCTCTTGGCATATAAACTGTTGTAATGGTCACCTATTTTGGCATTTGAACTTTTTCTTTTTATTTAAAGATTTTAATACAAAGAAAGCTTTCTAAAACATTTTTAAAACCAGTTATTTTCAAAGGTTGTATTCCAACCATGGTTTCCCCTCAATCATTTCTTTAAAACTTCTCCATAATTACAACTGCTTAAGAGGGGTTTAAAGACAAAAAGCAGCTCTGAACATTAGCTAGCAACCAGATTTCCTGTTTCAAAGTCTCAACCATCCCATTCTGGATTGTATTTCTTGGAAGCAGAAGGGAGAAAAGACCTGAAAAATGCACTACCTGAAGAGCATCAACCATGGGAGATGGAATGCCTCAACACAAGGTGAACAATGGGGACTTGGGGATGTATTAGGTGTCCATCACTCTTCTCCCAAGGATGCTCACATTTCAGAGACCATGATGCAAGAAGTTGCATCAGCATCATGTCTGCCTCTTGAATCCCATCCTCAGAGCAATGTCCTGTTTCTCAGGCCTCAGATGGCCTTCCTTCCACTGGACCACTTCAGTGGCCACTTCACATGGCCACTCAGCCTCAGGCACAAAGCACATCCTTCTGAACCAGGGCAGACACCATCTGTTCACAGGGGTGAATTTCAGACACAAGCCCCCCACTGAAAATGGCCCAGCTCATAGTACTGAAGAAGGGTGAAAGTCTCAGAATGAGGAGGCAGATTCAGCCCTTCACTGTTCTTGCAGTGTGCTAACCTGCCATGTGTGTAACCTTCTCATGAGGATGGTCCTATTTGAGGTTCCTTGACCCCTCCCTGTGGGGCTTTAGGCTCAGCATTTCAGGCTTCTCCCTGAAGTCTAGAACATGTTCTATACCCAGTGGTTGCATTGAACACAGCTCTCGTGTATGAATTAAGCCTGTGTGTGGTAGCTATGAAGGAGACTAATGCCAGGGTCCCACGTGGACACATATCAGGTACCCTAAGTGCATGTGCCCATATGTTGAGATGGGCACAGTATTCAGACTCTTTGACTCAAAGAAAGCAAAGCTCTATGAAGCTTCTTCCACTAGAGGGCAGCACAGATTCTGGTTTAATATACCACAGTTTTGCCAGGACCCAAGTTTCAGAGGATCAGTCTCTCTCTTTCCACAGGACAATAGGAATTTTTCAACAAACAATCCAACAGAACTACCACGGACCCCTGACATTTTCAGGCACTGAGGTAGAACATCAATGAAGTGGAGGCTAGCACAGGCAGATTTCATAAGAAAAAGGGATGGCCAATTTCATCTGCCATGGCCACAGATTCAAGGCTGCTACTAGCCTTGCTAGCACTTCTGATGATTTAACTCCAGTACAGTCATCAGTGGCAAGCTCAGAAAAGAGTTCTCCCTTCCTCTATATGGCTGTATTGGCCATTTGTGGATAAATTTGGCTGCCCCGGATTCTTGCAACCCAGCAGGACCAGGGCTTAGTTTTAACCCGACACATGCATCCTAGTAAATATCCTAGGATCAGAAGCTTCACCTCCTCCTTATAATTACTTGGAACATTCAAACCCCAAACACAGCATCCCATGCAGGAGGAGACAAGACATCCAGTTGAGTGGAAAACACAAAAGAATGATCATAACCATGGAATCTACCCATTACTTGCCTCAAAAAGCAAGGCAGAGTGCTCTACACACTTTAAATTCTGGAGGAGTAGAGAGGGGGACCTAAAAGAGCACTCCATGAAGGCAGAGTTTATTTAATCATTTTAAACTATACTGCATTACTCTGAAGAACACCTGCAGGAGTGACCCACTCAAATGACATTTGCTTTCTGCACTCAGAAATTTTGGGATCAGGAACTCTAACCCTGAGGAGCACAAACTATTCAAGAGTTCAAACTATTTCTGTTCAGTTCTCTTCTAGTCCCTTATGTCCCAGGACCAAGAGGCATAAAGTAGAGTCAGTTTCTTCTCACAGGTGTTGACTTTCAGCAGGCAAATCTGAGGCTGCTGCGCCATGGCTTGGACCCGTGCAGGCCCCGTGCATGCTGCTCCAGTCTGAGTTCATATGTGCATCAGTCCTGCTGTGTCGAGAAGACACTGTTTCCCTTGCTGTCATCCATCCCCTCCAGCTCTTACACTCTTTCCTCCTCCTCTTCTGCATAGATCCTGATCCCTGAGCAGAAGGGTTTGAGGAAGACATACCATGTAGGATGAGTATTCCAACATCTAACTCTCTGTATTAGTTCTCCTCTATTACAAGAGAAGTGTCTCTGATGGTCACTGAAATACTGTTTTATGGAGATAGCAAAGTCATGGAGAATAATTTTATGATAACCTTTCTTTAGCAGGACAGTGATATTTGAAGTTTGTTTTCAATCACTCCTATGACAATCCCAGGAGAGTCACAGGATTATGGAAACCATTCCTAATTAATGAAGTTAAAAGTTATCTGCATAACTTTCATAATTGTTTCTAAAGTGACTCCTTGGGCAGCCAAACTCCAGGCAGCCTCAGCCACTATCAGAAAGACCCCATGGGTTCTGCAGGCTCAGACACCCTCATTTTAGTAGGAACTGTGTGACATGCATCAGGGAAGCAAGTATTGTACAGGAACCGACACCAACTCCACCATGAAAAGTTTTCTTTCCTGGAGGTTTTAGCCTGTGGACAATTCCCAACATGTCAAACAGTAACAGAACCAAGACGCTGTCAGATTTCACTGGAGACGACGTCAATAAAAAAATCATGACAATGGAGCCTTCCTAAATGTCATTTTGTGAGTTTCCACATGTGTCCTGTCAAAATACTCTCATTTCTAGCAAAGAATGGGTGGGAGATACCTGCACAGTATCATTTCAGTCTCTAGAAGAGTGAGTCAGACAAGGCTTCCAGATAGGGCCATGCATTACCAAAGCTTCTACTGCAGTCCAATTATGAAATACTCTTTGGATATAATCTTAGAACATCTAGAAAGTTCCATTGCAGACAACTTTAATACAATGATAAAGTGTCACAAGGAAACTAACCTAGAGAGACCTTCCCACTAAAAGACTGTGGAGAGAGTGGAATGCTAGATTCAGGTTCCAGGACCTCAAACTCCATTGTCCCAGACAAGTGTTTTCCTATTGAAAACCTCAGTATTGACTCTTCCTTCCTTAATTCCAAGGCCAGCACTGACCAAAGCCCTTCCTAGGAGTCAGTTGCAAGCTGGGCTTTAGGAGAGACCAGGGCATGGCACTTAAGATTGGAAAGCTAATGCCCTTTTCTGTCACAGGAATACCAAGAGCAGCAATGGTCCTAAGACCTCTGTGACAGGGGCACACACTAATACTTCCAACATAGGAGCTATTGTGAAACTCTACATTCAGGCTGTATTGTGCAGCTGGACATAGTGCACAAAGAACTTGTCAGTGCCTACTAGGTTCTGAAATCCTTGCTTTTGGCAAACAGCCCACACAGGAAGGACACTAATGGAACTCTAACATCTAGTGAGGCTTGAGAGCACTTCCAGAGCCAGCACTTTCTCCTGCTCCTGAAGAACACTATCCTCCTGGTCACCTGACACAGTCCCAAAGGGATGGAAATCAGGACCTTCAGAAGAAGCTTCCCGAAGCCTCTACACAGCCCAGGCTTAGATAGCCTGCTCAGAGATTCTAGCTATGAAACTCTACCTGCAGCCACCAGCACCACACAAAGCTGTGAAAATAATTTATATTCCAAGGGCATAAGGTCCAGAGACCCACGGAAACAATGGAAGGGTCTATATGTCATCGCCTTCAAAGTGAAGGCTAAATTCTACCTAGAAAATTAAGACTCTGGCTGAATTCCTAAGACAACCAAAGCTGACTTGTGTGCAACTCCAAGGAGACTCCTAAACACAACCAACATCCAAACATTGTCCTAAAATTAGGAATCTAGACATGAGGTTGTTAGGGGTGGACAATGAAGACCAGGAGGTGTTCCCAAAGAAGCATTATCTAATGTAGAAAAGGCTTTGCTCACCCTCTGTGGAAGAGCCAAGAAAGAGGCAAAGGCACAGTGATGGGAATACACAGTGATAGACTACACAAGACCATCTGTGGGTTCTTGGATCAGCACAGACCCCTGTAGCAGAGCCTGGTACATGATGATGTCTGAGTATTTATTACCTTAATGTGGGGAAATGGAAAGGCAAAAACCCATCAAATGCATGTTGACCTGTTCTATGTTCTTCTGGAAGTCATGAGGCATTCTCAGGGATAGCAAGGAAAAGACATCGGTAGATATAATATTCTGGGTGTTGCAAGATCCATAAAGATACATCTGTACACAGCCAGCTTTGCTGACTTCTGGATTAACCATAGTGACACTGTCTAATGAGGGCACAGAATACACAACCCCCAGTGTAGCACAGCTTAACTATGGTAAGGGCCATGTCTGAAGCCATCTGGGTTACACAAAGCTACTAGAGAGGAGTCATGTAGTCTGTGGTGATATTTTGCTTGTGGTCTAACAAATAAAGCGTGCCTGAAGACCAGAGTGCAGAGCTAAGCCATTTGTTAGCCATCGAGGCCAGGCAGTGGTGGCACACACCTTTGATCCCAGCACTCAGAAGGAAGAGGAAGACAGATCTGAGTTCAAGGCCACTCTGGGCTACACAAAACTGATCCAGTCTGAAAGAGAAACATAGCCAGGCAGTGGTGGCACACACCTTTGATCCTAGGACTTGGGATCTTAGGCCTCTAATCCCAGCACTACGGAGGTAGAGACAAAGTAATATGGCTGGACTGAGAGGAATATAAGACAGGGTTTCAGGTCCCTTTTGCCTGAGGATTTCAGAGAGGTAAGAACTTCCCTGATCTCTCAGCTTTTACCTGAGATCTGACTCCAGGTTTTTATTAATGAGAACAATTAGGTATCATGCTATAGCAGCTTATTCTCATTACATTACACAAGGGAATGCCACTAAGCATGCTATATAATAATCCATATCGCTTGCACATAGACATGAAGGCAATGTCACAAATGGCCACCCGTCCTGTTCACAATTTCCCTTCTGGAATAATGTTGGGTCTATAGAGATTTTGTTTTCTATGACTGGAATAAGGAGATCATAAATCTATAGGCTTTTTTATTTTACAGAGAGATAATCATGGACCAGTCTGCCTTTTTGAGCATCCACACACACCATCATGTTGAGCAAATCCTTGTCATGTATCAATGCCTCTTGCTCTCTGGTGAAATTTAAGTGATAAGAGTTTCCACATATGTGCCTTTTGGTCCCCCATGACTAATTATGACTTTCATCCAAGAAGTACCTTGTGTAGAAACCCATCAATCACAGGTTCAGTCCATTCCAGACATACAGCATTCACAAGACTTTGTGTCATCATCTACAAAAAGGACATAGGGACCATGGTGTCAGGTTATAACATCAGGTCCATACCCTGGGCAGAAACATGTCCAAGCAGGGGTAAGCATAGTAGAGGTCAGTGCCATGTCTTCAAGTTTCATAATTATCAAGTGGCATGAATTTTCAAAATGAAATAATGGATGAGAAATCTATTCTAGGCCATAGGAAGTAAACTAAGAGGAAGGAAGGGCCCAAGCATTGGTGAGGGAATCATCCTGTATTTGATAAGCATATACTTTCCCCTAATTCTAAGATAATGTAAAAGTGCACAAGCATTCAGAATTCCACCCATGAAAGCCCATAGGTGACTTGGCACCATCTAGGAAGTCCTGGAGCACCACTGAGCTAGCTTTCCCAACTTAAGGAAAGATGACACCCCAGAAAAATTGTAGCAGTGAGGGAGGAAAAAACTTTCCTCTTCTCAAACTGGAAGTGCTAAGAGTAACTAGGAAGAACAGTTCAAGGATGTTGATAACCTCTTATAAAGCCCAGGATACCTGGCTACGAGAAACATCCATCTGAGTTTCAGCACCATAAGGCTGAGCTGAGACAAACCGGTAATTTTGGCATCAGTTCTCAACACTTTAGGACCTTGGGAAGGTACAGAGAAGCACAGGTATCTTGAACATGTATCAAGTCTTTCATCATAAGGAACCACACAGAGAAAGAACTCACACCAGGTTGAAGCTTGGAGTTCCACACCTGAGAACTGAGTCATATTCCTCACATACCTCAACTTTTTCTTGGGGGGGGGTGGGGGGGGGGGTGTTGGGGTGGTGGTCACCTGTAAACCATGCATGCCCACTTTCAAGAACATAACAAGTTTGAGTTGTTACATGGGCTCTTTTATTTATCAAAGCTTTGAATCTGAATCCCCAAGTACTTAGTTTATTCCCTGCGTCTGTCTTATGTGAGGACGATAGTGGACACAAATCTTTGCCTGTTCTAGACAGGCATTCCTGAAATCAGCTTAACTTCAGGAGATATAGGCATATGGAATGCTTCTGTATTACTGTAAGCAATGAAGTCCTTCATACCAGGTCCTAGGCTCAGACAATGAGACATGTGTGCAGCCTACATAATAAATGGTGTCTCATTTTACAGCTTACAGCATCCCAATGGAGTTTCACAAATAAACATGGACTGTAGTCAGCCTTTCAGGGCAAAAAAGACACATGTCAAAAATCAGGCAGAAATATTCCCCGATACAGTTCCGAGACTCTTGAATTATTTCACCCAGTCTAGAGGCCCCTGTTTGCGAACTGAGCTATTGAAGGGTGCCACCACTTGTCGGTATTAGGAAGCTGAACAGGATCAGAGTTGGAATTTTGTCTCATGTAGAGAAGTAGTGGCCTCACCTGATCACTTTCTTCTAGTAACCCTGCCTGAAAGCAGTCCAGGGTTAAGCAAGCCAAGGCTTCCAGAAGAATACACTCTGGCTGCCCATGAATCACAGCAATGACCACCCCAGCAAGATATCCACCATGGTGCAGTAGTGCCACTTTTATACAGGAAGTAACCTACAGCTGTCAAATTGGATTAAGTTCCACTCAACAGAAGGGAATTAAGCCTGGTACTGGAGAGCTGGCCAACTTCCTGTGCCTAGAAAGATCGTGGACCTGGGAGAAGAACACCTAAGGACCACCACTTTGCTAAACCATTGTGATCTCTCATAGTATTCTAGATGTGGATCCTTATAAGCATCCATAAGTGTAAGCTCTCAAAGAGCTGCTTTTTGAGGGATAGAATCTATTCAAGAAACTTACAACTGGTCAAAATGCAGAGAGTAACTCACCATGGGCTAGCCAAACCAAAATCCTGTCTGTATAGTACAACCCCTATAGCTGAGGTTCACAGATCATTGCAAAACAAAGGACTAAAGAGAATGGAAGAGCCAGATGGGGTCATGACCTCTGCTGTGAGGTAGGAGGTACAGCCCTGTCAGGTCTGGAAAGCCCCAAGTCTCAACAGTATGGTTGCTGTGGAGCAATTACCCACCAACCCCACACCAATAATTCCATTTTTACATAAAAATGGAACTGTTTTATGGAACTCTAACAAAACTCCTCATGAATCACCAGCATATATGTATACACAAAACTACACCTTGAGTCAAGGTAGAAACAGTAAATTTCATCACTTAAACAGTTACATTTTCAACACAAATTCCAGAAAACAGCTCCTAAGTCACCACTATAAGTAAAACCAAAATTATCCCATTGCAATGAAATCACTATTGTTCATTTCATTTCTTAAGTCCCAAAATTCAAACAAATTCTGGTATGATCCTTCCAAATATGAATTCTGCTAGGACTTCAATGTAGCAAAGAAGCATTCAAAGGGAAATCAGGTACTGAGACCTGACATGTTCCAGGAAACACTCAGAAATCCACAGTCTCTAGACATCACATCCTTTGTCATTAAAACAGAAGACTCTGGGCACCAGCTCCCTGAAGGTAGGATGTCACCTGTAGAATACACTGCTACCACTGTATGAATTATTCTATAGCCCTGAAGTTTTTTACAAACCATTTGTCCCTTGGGTTTCACACTTCCAAATCTCAGGCTTTATGGTCCAAGGTGTGCATACAAGGAAAGGATTGGCATGGAAACAAGCATACTGCCCAGAGCTTGAGATAAGCCACCTCTACTTAATCTCCGAGTTTTCTGAACACCTTGTGCTTTGCTGCTTTCAATAGTCCAACTAGGCATGATAGCGACTGAGTATGGATGTTCCATTTCCCTTCAGACATTGAATACAGTGGCCATTAATGATATCCACGAGCTGTGAAGGGGCAAGCAGCCTCCAGCACTCTCTCTCCAGTTGCTCCATAGCCATCTCCCATGACAAGAATCTCTGGTTCTGCCAGGTGCAGTTTCTATGCTAAGGTTGGTTTTTACTACTGCATTTCACCAAAAAGTCTGTCATTTGTTCAAATCAGAAAAACTTAACTGTGTAAATCTAGCTTCACCTTCAGTGACAATACGTAAATAAAATATATTGTTTCTTCATATGGATTAATGTCAAGATGCTGCTGACTGCTGACCCTGCTGGGTCCTGACCTTTTTATATAAGTCATCTTCATAGCCTCCAGAACTTTTATCCTGAAAACACAATAGCAAGGCATCATTCAACAGAACAGCCTTCAATGCAATGTGCCACAAGACAACACGACCAAAGTCACTAAATTCTAAGGTCAGATGAGCTAGGCAATCACAATACCTTTCCCATAGCTTAGTTCTGAGGGCACTTTTGAATGTTCTGAAGCTGAAATAGGAGCCCAGCAACTGCCAACGGCCTTGCCCTTGACCACAGAAAGTAAATGAAGGACAGAGATTTGTAGTGGAAACCCTGTTCCAAAGTCAGGAATTCAGTCTCCTCCAACTAGAACAAGTCCTGAGAGCAGCAACAGATGAGACAAACTGCCCACCACAGGTGGACACAGAGTCATTCAATTCAATCCCTTATGATAAAGGATTTCAGGACCCTTGTCAGCAGGACACAGATGTGACATGTGTGTTGACTAAGACATGAGAATCCAAGAACCAAGTCTTTATCTGAGTCACCCTCACCAAGGTTGTGTCCTCCTGTTACTTGCTGTAGGACCCCTACCCAGATTTACCACCAATCAAATGGCCTACCTAGCCTTTGACATCCTGAGAGAACAAAGTCCATGCCCTTCTCTCAACTTCTCCCACTTCTGATGAGTGCAAAGGTAGATGCTTCCTGACAGAAACTAACAGCTCATCAGTACCAAAACCAATCCCAGAGCATAGTAGGAGGGACAGTCTGAGGTCATCTGCATTGGGTAGCTGTTCCAGCTTTAACAAGAAGAACTACCCTAGTGAGGCTTCTGGTACCTGCCACACCTACCTCTGACAGGTACCTGGGGCAGGGCCCAGTTGGGAACCCTTAAGACACAAGATCCCGACGTGCCAGCTCTCTTGGTTCTTTGTGATGCTGGTTGGCAGACCGAACCGAGTTCTCCAGAGAACCCGGCTACACTACACCTCACCTGGTTCCCTAAACCTATCCCTTTACTGGCTGTAAGTTACTCCAAAATAAACCTCCTTTTTAACTATGTGATCTTGCCTTGTGAATCCCCACAATAGTCATCTGTCCACACCAATGGTTTCTTGCCTAGGCATTTCGTTATTATATCACAATGCCTTAGTAAAGGCTACTTAGCCTGTTATAAGAACCCAGGTTGCTAGCTTAAACCATCATGTACTATTAATCTTAAGGACTAGCTCTGTAAAACAAGCTGCTCTTCCCAGGATCAATTCTTCCCAAGTGAAGCCAGTCTGTTCCAGATACTCCACAGTCATTTCTATGCACATAAAAACAATTATCCCTTTCGGGCAATATCCTACTCCTGTGCTGGAGAGCAAAAGGTCCTGGCAATGAACTGACAGCTGCAGGATGCCGCCCTATAACAAAACTGACAGGACTCAATTCCCTCATGCTTCTAAAATAAGAGAAAGCCTTCACAGTGCCTACTCAAGGATAGTTTTCAAACTCCAGACAACTCTAATGTAGGCTGTACATTATGTAATGTAGGATCTGCCAAAACTGTAGATTTCCTCAGCCATCAACTGACTTTGTGCAATTATCCTAGTATTGGTCGTGGGCCAGTGCATAAAGTTGAAGAGCTTCGATTGTAAATCAAGGACACTCCTTCCTGAAGACCTGCCCATGGACAGATCTGGCTCTTGAGTCGCCTTCTTGTGATTTGAATAAAATGCCCACATAGACTTGGACATCTGAACACATGCATGTCCCCAGTTAGTGACAGTATTTGGGTTTGTCCCAGGTAATGACACTTGGGTATATTTAGGAGATGCAGCCTTGCTTAAGGTGGTGGTCTTTGAGTTTAAAGGCTCCTACCATTTTGAGTGTGGAATGTTTCCTGCCTGCAGTTTTGAGGTGTCAACTCTCAGCAGAGTTTTAAGCAGCCTGCCCCATCCACTCTTCACATTTTTGGGCACAGTCCAAAAGGTTAAGAGGATATCCCAAAGTGAGAGGCAAGCACAGTCCACTACCTGTAGTCTTACAGGTTTAGTTAAAGGTAATCTTTTAGCGTCTGATCAACTGGACATGTCCTGTTGCCTCTGATCAAAGTCATAGCCAAGTGCTCTCTCCTGGCAGAATCTAGGAGACCTTAGTTTCAATCATTCAGCCTCTTCCCATGAGCCATTTTTGAAGGAACTGCATACACCCTAGCACAGCTCACCTCTTCTAGGACAGTTAGCTTTTCCAACAGGCCATCTTTGGATATAGGGGGACATTGTTAGGTTTCACTAAATCTGGAAATCAGCATCAAGAGACACCACTAAACCCCTTTAAGTACACATGTATATATGTTATGTATCCCAAGTTGGATGTGATGAGCCATCCTATCATGGGAGGTTTGAGATTCTTGAAAGCAGACTCTGGGGCCTCCTTTCCCAGACTCCAGTATATTTAAGTGTCCAACAATACCCCTAAAGTTCCAGATGTGTTTCCCTGCCCCATGTGGTTCTATTAAAGAAGGGAGAAAAAATGCCACTCTAGCCAGGCAGTAAAATTGTGTCCTTAAAAAGGACTGAGAGCAGGGAGTAAGCCATTTCCAACAGAGTTTACTAGGGTTTGTCCTACGATCCAAAAAAGCCTATAGTGAGAAAGCTCATCCTTGATACAGGACAACAGCACCTGCTGCCTTGGACTCTCCATTTTAAACTCCATCTGACTGCCTCAGCTTCCCCAGGCACCTCCCTTGGAATCTCATAAGCATACTTTTAAGTGAGGTATGCCTTAGGACACTTGGAATTCTTCTTGAGAAAGTACAGCCAAATTGCAAACGCTAGAACTAGAGCTGTGTGGGTTGCAATATTCTGAGTTCGGTGCTTTCATTCCTGCCTTGAGCCAATGCTCCCAGCTCCTCAAGGTAAATTTCTGTGGAAATAAACTCTCTGCCTGTCCTGAAACAACTCTTATACCACACAGACTAGACAACCTGAGCAAGCTGGCCAAGGAGCTGTGCTCTACCCCATTACAGTGCTATGACATCAGGGGCAAAGTACTTGTAGACACATTTGACCAAATTTGTCCCAAGCAAAAAGCAATCCAAGACAGTCTCTTGACTACAAGCATCTAATAAAAATGTTTTCAGGTCTTTCCCTGACTTGGAGAGCAGACATTGTCTTTGCTGACAATAAGTTGTGGAAGGTTGCTGCCTGGTAATGAGATATAGAAGCCTAGTGTGTGGGATGGATGAAATCCTCTGGGGATCATTGTGGGTTAAGACTGTTCCCCAGAGAGATCTGAACCAGGAATAGCTGTACCCTTCTGTCCATTGCATATAATCAATATGCTGTGTTTAAGGGTTGCTGCTGAGTCTCCGTCAAAGCACACAGCCCACTCCTTCCAGCATGTCTCTTGCATTTCTATTAAAAAAATAAGCACAGCTCTAGTTTATGGATTAAGCCTGTGTGTGACAGCCATAATGGTGACTAGTATTGGTGTTCCATGTAGCAAGATATCAGATGCCAATTCTAAGTGCATGAGTCAATATATTGACTGATGGGCACAGTACTCAGCCTCTTGGACTCCAAGTCTGCAAAGCACTATGAAGCTTCTTCCACCTGAAGGCAGTACAGTCAGGATTAATATACCATAATCCGGCCAGGGGCCAAATTCCAGAAGTCAGTCTCTCCCTTTCCACATGACCTTGGGAAGTTTTAAAAGGACCAATCAGTAGAATTGCAACAAACCCCTGACACTTGCAGGCACTGAAGTGGGATGTCAAAGTATTGTCACTGAAATGGACATCAGGGGCCAGGCACCAGATACACAGCAAGCCACAGAAGAAGTAAAGAAAGGTATATAGAATAGAGAAGGTAAAAGCCAGGAGGCAAAAGGTAGATGGCATAACTTAGAAAGTGGCAGAAAAATATCAAAGTTAAGCTGGGACTCCATTAGAATGAGTAAATCTGCATGTATTTGAGAGATGGGTGCCAGGTTCCCCCTTACCTCAAAAGTCAAGGAATAAAGATAAAAAAAAACCAGTAACCACATCCTTTGATCTGTTTTAAAGGGGACAAGGAGATAGTACTCTATTGGGAGAGAAAGGAGGACAATCAACATGAGGTGAGCAGAACGTTACAAGGAAAGAAGTAGAAATCGGCTCAGGAGAGGACTGAGCACTCCACAGCCTTGCATTTTCTCCAACTTCCAGGTCTACTTCAGTATGACTGCAGGAATCCCTCACGTGTCAGAGCTGGGCATGAGACCCTGGTCTCAGACTGTGCCTAACAGTCAAACTGCTGGAAGAAAGCATCGTGTTTCAGTGACAAGATTAAGATATGTCAGAACCATGAGTGCTTATGTTCTACTTCTCAGAGCCTAATAAGAACCTCCAATCCATTTCCCCAGAATCAACAAAAGACAGACTCATCCTAGGAATCAGGACATTTATATAATTAACACTGCATTGTGCACTTTAACATTGAGTATGAGGACAACTCATGCCTTCTTACAGTTTTTCCAAATTTAGGAGAAACTTAGTTCTTTGATCCAATACAGTGTAGAATTCCATACAAAACATGTAACAAATTTATGCCTAAACATCATTATAGCCATCTTTGCCCACTAGCAAGGACACTTATTAAAGATATATTCAGGCAGCCACACTTTAGGAGACAGAAGGCAAGAATATTAGAGTGGGGCAGAATCAAAAAATTCTGATCCTGATACTAACCCTGCCATTCTTAATGTATTTTGTATTAAATCTTGATGACAAGATAGTAGGCAAAAGGCAGTGACGTCACTAAACTAGCGGATGATGGTGCACTGGTTGGAGCTTCCTTCCCTGGGCAGTAAAAAATAACACAAATTCATGAAGTTCAAAACACCACCCACCATGCTTTCTACATGTTACCATGAATCCAGAGCCACTGCTCCATTACTGAGAGATTTCATTAGACTACTGACCAATAAGCAGCACACACATTAGGTGGTTGAATGTGGCCTGAGGACAAGTTAGAAAATGCCCATCTCCTGAGAGTCAATCCT
>CABHPR010142298.1:22452-44912 GCA_902168415.1 Peromyscus melanophrys
AGAAAGAAAGAAAGAAAGAAAGAAAGAAAGAAAGAAAGAAAGAAAGAAAGAAAGAAAGAAAGAAAGAAAGAAAGAAAGAAGAGAGAGAAAGAGAGAGAGAGAGAGGAGGAAAGAAGAGGAAGGAAGGAAGGAAGGAAGGAAGGAAGGAAGGAAGGAAGGAAGGAAGGAAGGAAGGAAGGAAGGAAAACTCCATGACTGGAAAATCATAGTACCTAGTGGGGAAGCTTCTGCTGTCATTTTTCCCTAAATGAGCATTCTGTGCCTGACGAACCACCTTCTAATTGGCTGACTTGATATCCATTGAATTATGCATATGTCATCCATGGTGAGAGAAGTACCTGTCTGCAAGTGGTCAGATGTAACTTCAGAGATTCGTAGCTTTCAGAAGCATGGTGTAGACTGTCTCCTCCCTTTGCAAATTATTCATCTGTGAGTGGAAGATGAGGAAGATGTTACTTTTATCCAATCACAGTTTGTGAGTGCTTTTACTGTCTGCACTTTTGGTACACATCCCTTTGCATATATAAATTGATCACATCTATCACTTATCTTCCCACTCAACTCCCTCACCAACAGCCCCAGAACCAGCATCATAGAGTATTCTCACATTTGTGCTTTTATTAGTTTTACACTTGTCTTTGATATATTCTTTCCATATTGTTCTTAATGGTGTAGGGAAATCTAATCTGATTCTTCCACATGTGGATTTCCTAGTTTCCTATCACCTTTACTAATTAGACCGTCTTTTACTCAATATGTCCCTGACATCTTCGTCTGTCAAAAAGCTATCAAATAGGCAAATTAACTTATAAATTTATCTCCAGATATGTAACTAGTGACACTTTCTCATGCTAAATAATTAACATGTATAATTACATAAATTAATTATGACATTACTATGCTTGCATATCTAATTTACATATTTAGTAATTTATATTTACATATATAACAAACTTGTCATGTCCATTTTCCTTCCTACCTTTTCCTGTTTGTCCTTTCACCTCTTTCCCTGAGCAGCCTTCCCATTCTCTCCTAACCCTGCTTTGACATTATCTCATTTTATACTTCTCTGTTGAGAGAACAGATGCTATGCCTGTCCATTTGCCTGCCTTATTTTAAGGCATACTTAAAATCATGATCTCTACATTTACTTTCTAGCATTCCATTCTTTTTTATGTCTAATTAGACTCCACTGTGCAAATATATGCCATAATTTATCTTTCCACAAACATGTTAGTGGTAATCTAGAATGATTTTATATCTTGGCTAGTTTGAAGAGGGTCAGAATGAACATATCTGTTTGTATGCTAAACTTCATCTCCTTCAGATACATAACCAAGAATGCTACAGATGGTCCCTAGAGTAGTTTTATTTTGTTTGTGTGGTGTGTGTGTGTGTGTGTGTGTGTGTGTGTGTGTGTGTGTGTGTGTTCATTTGCTTGCAATAGTCAATGTTGAATGTCTTCCTCTCTCTATCTCAGTTTTTGAGACAAGGGCCTTGTTGGCCAGCCAGTTTATCCAAAATAACTAGTTCCAGCTTCAGTAAGAGACCATGTCCTTCTAATACTTTTAAATTTATGTGTATTTTATAGTAGAAATTCTAGGAAAGATGAAACCTCAACAATAGTTTCAAAACTAATATTTATTAATTGTTCAGAATATTTAATGATTACATGTATACAATGTACTTTGATCATATTAACCCAATATCCCTTCCTTATTATCAAGTTCTGTTTGTACCCCTCATTCTAGTCTCCTATCAATTTTTGTTTGTGAATTTGGCCCATTTCAGCACTGTACTTCACTATGTGAGTTATACGATCTGAATATCAAGCAGTTTACCTAAGAGCAACTCCTGTTCTTCCTAACTTAATGATTTTAGCTGTAGTCAGAACCATGTAAGAAATGTTATATGTCAGCTATTCAGCTGGCAGCAATACAAGTTCAGACATTTAAATAATATCCTCAAGTTACAAAGACAAAGCCAGAGACACACAGAAGCTCTCAATGCCAGAGCCCAACCTGATCCAGTAACAAAAAAAGGGATGAAATTCTTAATGAGCAATGCATATGAATAATTTTCTACTTTACAAAAATGTAGTTTAAGACTTTGATTTAAAGAGTAAGGTTGTATATGAGGGGGCAGGTACTTCAGTCTCTAGCTTGTCTTATAGTCTCTAATAAGAATCATCTGAAGAGCGTCTTGCCCTGTATAATTAATTTAGCAGTAGCTAAAATGTCGGAATTTGTATAAATTCAGTACTCATTCACTTCTCTTCACTGAGCAAGTCTCTTCTCCTACACAAAAGAACAAGTATGTAAATAAAGCTGTGACTCAGACAGAAGTTCCTGGACATAATTTACAGAGTGAGAAGCAGGATCTGTGTGGTTATGAGTAATATAGTTTCCATTTAAAATCAGTTATTAAAATTGTGGGAGATAGAGAATGGGTGCGTTACTTGTCAATCTGTTCAAAGACTTGAATTTATATGGAATCACCGAGGGCAGAGGTTGCTTTCTCTTTGTTGATTTACCCATAAGTTTATAATGTTCAGAGCTTTTGTGAGCACATATACCAGCACATGCATGAACATTCTATACACACACACACACACACACACACACACACACACACACAGAAAGCATCATGCATCCATGAACAATAGAGTCCATAAATGATCTAGAGTCTATAATGATCCTACAAGATAATGACCTTACCTCTACTCAAAATAATCAGACTGACTGAATCATATAAAATAATATCTACTTATGTACTGCCTGAAAGAAATGTGTCTTACTGACACGGACATGCATAGGATGAAAGAAGATGGCTGGAAATTAGATATTCCAATAAAATATAACAAAAACGAATAGCAGAACATATCTGACAAATGGAACTTTATACCAAGAAGTCAGAAGAGGTAAAGGGAACTGCATATTAATAAAATACCAACACATCAAATACTTTTTATCATTTTAAGCATATGACCTTTTAATTTTCCCCAATTTCATAAAACATCAGCTAGCCAGCATAAACAGACAGATAAGCAGCATTACACATATATTAGGTGAATTCAATACCCAACTTTGACCAATGGATAGGTTGTCCACATCAAAAAGAAGAGATCTGCTTTCAGAGTTAAGTTGCATCATAGATCAGAGGAACTTGATCCATCCAAAATATCTGGATATACATTCTTCATGGCATTCCATGGAACTTCTTCTAGAATATATCATATCTTATGACATAAAACAAATATTAACTTATAAAAGGAATAATTTCTGAAATCTAATCATATCATAATTGAAAAAAACTAACAATAAGTATAAAACCAGATAAATATACAAAAATATCAAAATCAAATAACACAAATTTGTATTATGAAGTATGCTCTGAAGAAATTCAAAATGGCTTTTAACAAGTATTAGAATTAGGAGAAAATGAAAGCGTGAATATCCAAAATTTGGATAAAAAATGTAATTCCTTATAAAATATACACATATCGTTTTAACGAAGTTTTATCATCTTGGATGATAGTGTTTCCTTCAAGAGCTGAAAACCTACTACCAAATAACCCAATTCCAGAAAGGAGAAATCCTTCTTCTGAGTTATTGGTCAAAGATGGCCAACAGATTTCCAAAGCAAACAGCCTATTGCTGTTACCCTTGTTTACCCTCTAGAAGTGGACAGTAAGCCTGCATTGCTGAAGACACAATGAACTTCAGAAACAAGGCCCAGAGACTCTGACCAGGAAATGATCTAACTGATCCCTCAGTAAAGATTAGCTTTATTACCAGAAGACACATGAAAGCTTTCAAAGGAGAGAGGCAACAATCCTATTCAGCTATAACCCCTATGAATCACATCAATGACCACCATGGCATGATAATCCTGAGGGTATAGTAATGGCAGACATATCTTTATGGCAACAACAGCTCACTCTTAGGACTAAAAATTTACTCAACTAGAGAGAATTGATGTCTGGTAATGGACCTCAGTAAATTATCAGTCATAGTGAATTCATGGGTTTTAGAAGAGAAACTATAACCACTAATTTTCTAAACCAGAATATCATCTTACAATCTAAATATTTATCCTAATACCTACAGCTAAGTGTAGTCCTCACCCCATATCAAGGAAACTTCTGTTTACAACAGAAATTGTCTTTACAGAAAACCACAACAAATCAAAAGAAAATGTTGTGGAGCCTGATCTCACTAGCAAAACACTCCTACACCTAGTGCTCAGTAACATTGTGGAACAAGTGATAGATTATAGGAGACACAATCTAGGAGTTTGCTTTAAGATCAAATCTCCCAGTAATTTCAAAAGCTACCCTCAAAAATTCTCACAAGTATGGTTGCCAAATATGAGCTACACATGGATGACACCAATAGATATGTCAAATTGGTGGGGTAAAAGCTCATTAGATCTCAACCATATCCAAGAAATTATACACAAATGAGGAAAGCTGGGAGTGGTAGAGTTGGTCCTCCAATGACCATCCAGGTGATATTGGGCTTGTGATCTCTCTCTCTAGGCATGGTCCTCAGATTAGACCAGTCATTAGTTGGCCACTCCCACAAGCTCTGAGCCATCATTGCCCAACATATCTTGCAAGCAGGACAAGTTTTGGGCCATTGGGTTTGTGACTTGATTGGTGTTCCTGTCCTACCACTGGGAGACTAGCCTGGTTACAAAAGATGGCTGGTTCTGGTCCATGTCCTCCATTACTAGGAGTTCTCCCTCATCAGTTCCAGGAACTTTCCACTGCACTCGATTCTACATTGTACCATAAATGCCCACCTATTCCAGTCATCTCTCCCCAAACTCCATCTCTCTCCCACCTGATCAATCCTGTTCCTATAAGCAATACAGGAGTAATCCACTTGCTCCACATCTTCTCTAGCTGTCTCTTGTGTTTTGATCTTAGCAATTCTGACAGGTGTAAGATGGAAACTCAAAGTAGCTTTGATTTGCATTTACCTAATTGCTAAGGATGTTGAGCATTTCTTTAAGTATCTCTCAGCAATTTGAGATTCTTCTAATGAGAATTCTCTGTTTAGACCTTTATCCCATTTTTATTTAGATTGTTTGGTTTGTTGATGTCTAGTTTCTTGAGTTCTTCTGCTGTGGGATGTTCTGTATAAGGTGAATATGTGTCACTCTGATTGTTGATAAATAAAATGCTGATTGGCCAGTAGGCAGGCAGGAAATGTAGGCAGGATAAGCAGACAAGGAGAATTCTGGGAAGAGAAAGGCTGAGTCAGGAGATGCCAGCCCACCATCCAAGGAGGAGCATGTAATGGCACACAGGTAAAGCCATAGAAAACATGGTAACATATAGATTAACAGAAATGGGCTGAGTTTAACTATAAGAGCTAGTCAGTAGTAAACCTGAGCTAAGGCTGAGCAGTTTTAATTAATATAAGCCTCTGTGTGTTTATTTGGGCCTTAGGGGCTGTGGAACCGGGCAGGACACAGGAAAACTTCAAGCTACATTCTTCTTATATTTTGGAATCAGAGACCCAGACATAAATCCTCACACCTATGGACACCTGATTTTTGATAAAGAAGCCAGAAATACACAATAGAAAAAGGAAAACATGTTCAAGAATTGATGCTGGTTGAACTGGATGTCTGCATGTAGAATAATTCATCCTGCACAAAATTGGAGTCCAAGTGGATCCAACATCTCAACATAAAAACTGTTATAAATGAACTTGATAGAAGATAAAGTAGGGAATAGCCCTGAACACATCAACACAGGAGACAATTTCCTAAACAGAATACTGATAGTGCATGCACCAAGATTGACAGTTCATGAATGGGACTTCTGAAAAGCTTCTGTAAGGCAAAGGACACCATCAATAGGACAAAATGTTATCTTACCAAACGGTGAAAGATTTTTAACAACTCCACATCCAATAGAGATAATATCCAAAATTTGATTTATTTTAGGACATGCATTACAATAAATAAAACACAATAAGCCAAGAACAAAGTCATCCAGCCACAAGCAATTCAGCTTAATTTGTCCCTCTAGATCCTGCAAGTGTACATAAATTTAGGTAATTGGGATTGTATAGTATATACACTGTGGATATTTACCAACTAAAAACCCCACGTACATGAGCATTTTGACAACCAAGAATACACCATGACACTTCAGTCTGTCAGACAAAATGGTATACTCTCTTCCTTGACAAAAAAAAATTCATAGAAGAGAAAAATGTCAGCAGGTTTCTAGATAGAAGGATTTGTGAAGTTACAATTAAAATTCTGTATTTACTCAATGCTCAGTTTACAAGGAAACACAAAGCAACAGACCACACTGAGCACAGTATTCCAAAGTTCATCACCAGATCTACACACTAAAATATGAGGAATAATGTATGTTCTTGCCTAATATATCCTTATGGAATAGCTGGAAGATGCACCTATGGTAGGGGATCTCAGAATATCAATATCAACACAGCAGAGTGGTTCTCACAGCTGTAAGCCTCCTTCTGCCCCTCCATAGTGAATCTAGAGAAATGAATTAATTCACACTGTCCAAACATGGCTTAATGATTCTATGTTAAAGAGGAACCTTTTCTGTCAATTCTAACATATTCACTAGCTGTACTTTTAACTATATTTTGTCCTTTAGGGCATTTATAAAGTTCAGATGTGGAATGAACTTTGTGCACAATAAACACAAGTACTTTACCAGAAACACACATATAGACCCCTGGGTACAGCTGGAAACTGTCTTCTAGATGCTGTGGTACTAACAAAGAGCCCTTCCCTTATCCATCCTCTTCAATGCACAACTCCAGTTCAGGATACTGCTAGTAAGAGTATTTATTAACAAAGGCCACCCCAGAAGATAGCACTTCTTAAAAATTAGCAGGACAATTATAGTGATTATTTTGCTACTTCTAATATCCTTTGGGCAGTGGGATTTATTCTTTAACACCCAAAACATTAACTGAAATACACATATAAACAATGACTTGACAACATGAACCAACCTACAGGTAGAGAGGTTTCCTCTGGAACCCATTTTTCTCCTACCTGACCTCCACCATCTACTAACAGTATTTGGCAGTGTTTCTCAACCTGTGGCTTAAGAAATCTTTGGAGATCAAACATCCATTTCACAGGGGTCACCTAAGACATTTAGAAAACATAGATATTTATGTTACAATTTGTAACAGTAGATAATTGCAGTAATGAACTGTCAATTAAAATAATTTTGTGGTTGGGGGTCACCACAATTCGAGGAACTATATGAAATGGCACAGCATTAGGAAGGCTGAGAATCACTGGTATATGCTCAATAACTAAGTTTAATAATTCCATTCCCTCGATGTGTCATTCCTATGAAATAACAAAACAATCCTTTAATGATGCTGATAGAATGTTTTTACCATGTTGTACATCTTTTATATTTATGAATTATTAGTGTATGCATGTGAGCACGTGGATGTCACAGCACTTAGGGTGGAAGGTAAAAGATATTTTGAAAAAACACAGGACAAAAACAAACAGAAAACCTGAAACAAAATGAAAATAACCATTGAATTGTAGGCACAAATGTGTTAGAAGAATCCCAAGAGAAGGGCTTCAACAAGATCATAGAAGAAAACTTTACCAAACTAAGCGGAAACCCAAAAATATACAGAAAGAACACAGAACAGAAAATATACAAACTCAAAAAAGAAAATTCTCTCCTCATATCATAGTTTAAACTCTTGAGTATACATAATAAGTGAGTGTGTGGAAACTTGCAAGAGAAATAACAAAAGTTATATAAAAAGGAAAATCCATCAGAATAAGAGTTTATTTCTCAATGGAAACTTTGAAAATCAGCATAGCATAGAGCAATGCATCCCAAGTCCTAAAAGGTATGATGGCTGTCCTGGACTAATATACTAATCAAAAGTGTCCACCATAGTTGAAGGAGGAAGAAAGATATTCCACTAAATAGCTAAAGAAATTTAGATACAACAAACAACACCTAACGAAAATACAGGAAGAAATATTTCAGACAGAAGAGAAGAATGGGCATAGCAGATAGAAATAAGCAGCCATAAATTTTAAAACACAAGGTACCACTGACAGCACAAATAACAACACACATGCACACAAAAAAAACCCCACAGTAATCACAATTAACACACATTTTAATATTAACTTTAAATATCAATGACCTTAATTCTCCAATCAAAGGGTACAAGCTAACTGAATTGAACAAAAAAGTAAAATCCATCTATAGTTGTCTACAAGAAATATATCTTAGTTTCAAAGGAAGATATCACATTAGAGTAAAATGATGAATAAATACACTCCAATCAAGTGGGATTAGGAAGCAAACAGGAATCACTTAATCTGAATATCTTGGAAAACAGACTACAAACTAAAACTAGTCATAAGAGATAGAGGGATGCTTCATTCTACGGGAACACTTAAGGAAGAAGACATTATTATCCTAAATATATATGCACCAAACACTGCCAATCACAATTTCTTAAAAAATGTAGTACTGGTTTAAAGACAGGTTCAAAGAACAATAGTACTTAGTTTCCCTAATCACATGACCTAGTCAGTCTCAATTCTTGGCTACCCAAGCAGTGTCAGGTAAGGGTTCCATCTCATGGAGTGGTCCTTAAATTCAATCAGAAAGTGGTTGGTTATCCCCAAAATGTTTGTGCCACTGTTGTACCATTTTAAATTGCGGGATTTTAAGTTATGTCTCCTCTGGTAATATGCAGATTACCTTCCAATACCATGAACACTATTCAATAGAGGTGAAGGCTCTGAATAAGTAACCACTCTTCTTCTCCATGTTCAATGATATATGCAAGTGTTGTCTTCAGCAATAGGACATTATCATCAATTTGTAGAGAGCAACCAATAGCTTTGGCAATAGCCTAGGATATTGGCAGGTTTCCATAGGACCCCTTTGGCCAAGGTTCAACTAGGTCTGTCCATTCCTGGCACAGGATGTTTCAGTTGGTGATAAAAAGACATCTTGTTGTGGCATTGTCCGCCCCATTATCTGGTGACTCCATTTAGATTCTGTTCACACATATGTATTTTAAGAAGCTTCCATAGTAGTAGGTTTCCATATGACCATTCAAAGAACACTTAGTGTTAGTTGTAGCTGTACCTCTTGTATTCCTTCTCTTACTCCTCTCTTCTAGACCCCTCTCCATTTTATTCCACAGTTCCAATATCTTCCCTGTCACTCCATAACTTGATCTTGAATTTTTCTTTCCTTGGGACGTCCTTTTTTCTCACTGTGGTTACCTACCCTATACTGAACCCCTGTAGTTATATGTATTTTAATACCTCTTTAAAATACTTAAAATCTAACATAAGATAAAGAATACAATATTTGTCTTTAGGGGGTCTGCATTTCCTGAATCAGGATGAGTTTTTCCAGGTCTATCAACTTACCTGTGAATTTTATAATTTCATTTTTAGCAGCTGAAATGTATTCCATTGTATAAATATACCACATTGTCTTTATCCATTCTTCAGTTTATAGACCCCCTAGGCTGCTTCTAGTTTCTCTGACTATTATCAAAAAGACAGCAATGAACATGAATGAAGAAATGTCTCTTTACTAGGATGTAGACAGATACCTTTACATATATGTCCAAGAGTAGTGTAGCTGAATCTTCAAGGAGATCTATTCCCAGCTTAATGAAGAACTGCTACATGGACTTCTGTAGTGGCTGTTCAAGTTTGTACTTCTACCAGCATGAGCTGTCATTTTTTAATTGATATTGACCATTCTGACTGGTGTGAGATGAAGTCTCAAAGTAGTTTTGATTTACATTTCTCTGATGTCTAAGGATAGTACACATTTCTTTAAATGTTTCTCAGTGCTGCTTCATCTTTTGAGAACTCTCTTTTAGTTCTGTACCAATTTTTTTAATTTGGTTGGCTGATTTCTTTATGTCCAGATTTTTTAGTTCATTATGGATTTTAGATATGAACCTTCTGTTGGATGTGTAATTGGTAAATAATTATCCCATCCTGTAAACTGACATTTTGCCTGAATGATGACATACTTTGCTGTTCACCTGTGCTATTGTCCTATTCAAAGTGTTTTTTCATGTCCCAAGGGGTCAAGACAATTTCCCAATTTCTCTCCCATCAGATTTGGGATATCAAGCCTTGTGTTGTGGTTCTTCATACATTTGGAGTTTAGTTTTGTGCAGTATGATAAATATAGATATATTTGCATTCTTCTACATGCAGACATTTATCTTGATCAACACCATTTTTTGAAATGTCTGTCTTTTCTCCAGTGTGTATTTTTAGCTACTTGTAAAACTTCAGTTATCCATAGGTCATAAGTTTAGGTCTTCAATGAGAAGATGTTGATCAACATTTCTGCTTTTGTGCCAATATCATGTTATTTTTAATTACTATAGCTCTGTTCTACAACTTAAATTGTGTTTGAGTGAATTGTTCTGTAAATATCACTGAGATCTTTTTCATTTATGATGTTATTTAAATCCTAAATTTCTCTATTTAGTTTCTTTTGGCTAGAGTGGGGTATTGAATCATCCAATATCACTGTGTAAGGGTTAGCATGTGATTTTAGCTATAGTAGTAGTAGTATTTAATTTATGAATTTGTATATCCTTGTGTTTGATGCATAAATGTTTAGGACTGCAATATACTTTTGGTGACTTTTTAAATTAGTATGCAGTGCAGTATATCTCTTCTGATTAGTTTTAGTTTGAAATCTATTCTGCCATGTGGTGATATTTTATTTGTGCTTTAATAAAGTTTACCTGGAGATCAGAGGAAATAGCAAGCAATTTTAAGGAAACTAAGAAGTCAGACAGTGGTAGCACATGTCCTTAATCCTATCATTTAGTGGGCAGGATCTCTGTGTGTTCAAGGCCACACTAGGGAACAGAGCCAAGTGTGGTGACACACGACTTTAATCCCAGTACCAACCATAGAGGTTTGGTGGTCGGTACAGACAGAAAGAAAGTAACAGAGCTGTGTAGGAAGAGTAAGTGATGTGGCTGAACTAAGTGAGCCAATGAGAGAACAGAACAGAAAAGGTGTATAAATGTGAGTAGACAGGAAGTAACTTGCATTTGGAAGCTGCAGAGTTGGTGAGGTAAGGTTGGCTAGTGGCTTTCTCTATTTCTCTGATCTCTCTAAGGCTTTCAACCCTATATTTGGCTCCATGTTTTTTATTTAATAAGACTATTTTAGAAATTCATCTACAAATGGTATCAAATGAACATGGCAAGAATTCATTAAAAAACTGCTTGTGGGCTTACAGGGCCCCTGGCTCAGGCTGGTTGCACAGCTCAGGCTAGAGCATGTGGCCAGAGTCTCTTTGGCTTTCTTTCTCCTGGTGGGAGGTGGCTCTCTCTCTCTGGATTCACTTCTTGACTGCCACCACACTAGGTAGCTGTTGGAAATTAACTTGGACTTCTAATGTTCTATGCAGTCAACAGACTCGGTAAATCAATTAAGATATTTTAAAGGGTGAAATTAAAAGAGAAATTTTCCCACATTAAAAAATGGGAAACATTTTTACATGGGAAGAAGTTTGGTCTATGTTTGATAACATATTAGGCAGTCTGAAAATGGAACAATTAAATGAGAGGATAATTAATGATGATGGGATGTATGTAACATCAATTATGAATATTATTTGCTTGATCATTTTTATGTTAACATTAAATAGGTTAGTCAATTTAAGTGCCAAGATAAAAGCTTTAGAAAAACCTGTTAAAATGAATCATAGAGAAATTCAGACCCATTCAGGAAAATTTAAAGGTGAACCTAACCCAGGATTAATTTTGAAAAACCTGTTAAAATAAATCATAGAGAAATTCAGAATCAGACAGAAGAATTTAAAGGTGAAATTATATTAGGATTGAATTATATGGTTACAGAGAGACAGCTTGTTTTCAAACAACCAAACTTAATCTAACTGGTAACCTTAAAGGAACTACCTGTGCTAGGGTATATACAAGCTAATTGGACTCCAGTGGAAATGTTAGAATTAAGGACATTTAAAGAAGCTATAGTATCATATGGCATGCATTCTCCATTTGTAAAGCAGATATTAAACTCGTGGTCAGCTTGAAATAGAATTGGGGAGAGGTGGGGATGTGGGGTGGCTTGGGAGAGAGGCTGGGGGTGGGAGGAGGGAGTAAGTGGTATCTGTGGGTGGTATGTAGACTGAGTAGAAAATTTCTTGATAAAGAAAAATGAGAAAAAAAGAATTGTCTCTCAGTACTGGAAAGAATTAATTACAGCAGTCCTAGAAGCCAGAGCACAATTACAATGGAGAACTTGATTTAAAGAGGAAGCTAAAACAATAAAACAACAATGTAGGACTAGAGGTGTGGAAATTTCCCAAGATCAGTTTCTTGGAAAAAGGCAATTACACTGCTATATAAAGATAATGTTTATATGATAACCAAATCTTAACTCTATGCCACATGGCAGCCATGAATGCATGTGACAGAATTGAGAAAGCAGGGAAGAAAATTGAATCATTTACAAAAGTTATACAAGGCCCAAAAAAATCCTTCCTGGATTTCTTACAAAGGCTGTCTTCATCAGTAAATAGAATGATACCAAATTAAGAAGCTATACAGAGGGATCTTTGACTAGTGTGTAAAATCAATGGAAAAAAATCTTAATAAAAAAAAGAAAAAATAAAATAAAAAATTTGAATCTTTGGCTTTTAAGAACATGAATGCAGCATGCAAAAGAATAATCAGGCCATTAAAGGCCAGATCAGCACCCCTGGAGGATTGGATCAGGGACACAATTAATATTGAATCTCATGACCATGATATGTGGATAGGAGAGGTGATTTCAAAACCTTTGAGGAAAAATAATGTGAGGAAAAACAAGGTCATTTGAAAAGGGAGTGAAAATATAGCACCCTTACAAACAATGTTTATTCAAGGAACAATGGCAACTCCCTTCTGAATTTTGCAGAAAATGTGGTAGGAGTACATTGGACCAACAAATGTAGATCAGCAAGGGACAGACAAGGTAATCCTTTGCATCTGCTATGGGAAACTTCCAGAGGGCCCTCATGCAGGCCTCCATGGCAAATTCAGTTCAAACTTTTCCTGCCATCATAGAAGAAACCACTTTTCTGAGCAATTAAATAACCAAGTGCCTATTGGAATAAATCAGGCTACTTGGGGTGATAGAACAGCAAAAGCACAGAGAACAGGAACTTCAGGAGAAACCATAAAGAGAATTTTTTGACAAACTTTTATAAATGAACAAAGACCAAAATTAAAAATATGAATAAACGACATTCTCTTTGAAGGTTTGGTAGACACAGGTGCAGATGTTACAATAATTGCACCAGAATTTTGGCATCCAAATTGGCCTCTTCAGGAGATAAATGGTCAGCTGTTATGGATTGGAACATTATCTCAAATGAAACAGAGCACAAGATGGCTTGATTGTATAGGACCAGAAGGACAGAGAGGAAAATTAAAGCCATATATGGGTAATATAGCTATGAATTTGGGGGGCATAATCTATTACAACAATGAAATACTCAGATTAACATTCCTCCAACCTCAGAAACAAACCATAAACTAGCACATGTTTCTGAGAGAAATATTAGAAGGTATTATTATAAAGAGCAGTCATGAGCCATCAAGATTGTACAAGAACGGAGCACAACAACTGATGATCTTCCAAAGACACAAACAGCTCTACCTTTAAAATGGTTAACAGACAAGCCTGTATGGGTTCAGCAATGGCCTTTAACAACAGAGGAACTGCAGGCTTTAGGAGAGCTGGTAGAAGAGCAGTTAAATTCTCAGCATATTGAAGAAACAACCAGCCCTTGGAATTCTCCTGTATTTGTTATTAAAAAGAAATCTGGTAAATGGAGAATGGTAACAGACCTAAGAGCAATTAACAAAGTAATTCAGCCAATGGCCTCTCTGTAATCTAGAATTCCTTTGCCTACTTCATTACCTAATTACCTCTCTTATAGTTATCAATTTAAAAAACTATTTCTTCTCAATATCCTTACAAGAAAAGGACAGAGACGGGAGGAGGGAGAACAGGGGGAATCTATGGCTGATAGGTAAAGTTGAATTGTATATTAAAATAAAATAAAAAAAATAAAATAAAATAAAAATAAATAAATAAAAAATAAAAAAAATAAATAAAAAAAAAAAAAAGAAAAGGACAGAGAAAGATTTGCCTTCACGGTGCCTACTTATAATAATTCTCAACAGGTCAAGAGATATCAATGGCTGGTTCTCCCACAGGGAATGTTAAATTACCCAAGGCTTTGCCAATATTTTATGCAACAACCATTGGAAGTAATATGTAAACAACTTCCTAAATCTATAATATATCATTACATGGACAATATTTTACTAGCTGATTCAAATGCAGATACTTTAGAAAGAATGTTTGAAGAAGTAAAGAAAATTTTGCCTTGTTGGGGATTACAAATTGCTCCTGAAAAGATACAAAGAGTAGATTCTATTAATTATTTAGGATATAAAGTAGGTCAACAAAAAAAATCAGACCTCAAAAGGTACAAATTAGGAGAGATCTATTAAAGACTCTTAATGACTTTCAAAGATTATTTGGAGACATTTCCCATGGAAAAAATCTTGTTGGAGTAAAAAATGATGAACTGAGTGATTTGTTCAAAACCTTATAAGGTGACAAGGACTTAAATAGTCCAAGAGATTTATCAGCTGAAGCTGAGAGAGAACTGGCATTGATGGAAAAGAAAGTACAGGAAGGACATGTGGATCCTATAGTTCCAAAGCTTGATTGCATTTTGGTTATTTTACCCTCTAAGCATTCTCCTACAGGAATTTTAATGCAGAACAAAGATATTATATTGAAATGGATATTTCTAACAAATAAGCAGAGTAAAAAATTAAAAACTTATGTGGAAGAGATCTCTGACTTTATTTTAAAAGGAAAATTGAGACTTTGTCAATTAGCAGGAATAGATACAGCAGAAATTGTAGTACCTTTATCTAAGGATGAAACTGACAAATTATGGGTAGAAAATGAACCTTGGCAAAGAGCTTGCAGTAATTTTTTGGGGGGGAGATCAACAGCAAATATCCCAAAAGTGATAGAATTCAACTTATAAAGAGAGCTGATTGCATTTTGCCTCACATTGTTCAGGAAGCACCCATATCTGGAGCTTGCACATTTTATACAGATGCCAACAAACAAGGATAGGCAGGTTACAAGTCGGAAAATTTAAGTAAAGTGGTTCAAAGTCCTTATAATTCACTTCAAAAATCGGAATTATATGCTATTCTGTTGGTATTAATGAATATTTCTGAACCTCTCAACATAGTTATTGACTCTCAGTATGCTGAAAGAGTGGTCTTACATATTGAGACTGCAGAATTTATCCCTGATGAGTCATAATTAACTTTGTTATTTATTCAGTTAAAAGATATAATCAGGAATAGGAAGCATCCTTTGTACATAACTCACGTCTGATCCCACAAGGGTTTGCAAGGACCACTAGCACAAGGTAATGACAAGATAGATAAACTATTGATAGGTAATGTGCTGGAGGCCTCAGAATTTCATAAAAATCTTCATGTCAATAGTAAAGGATTTTTCCATAACACGACAACAAGCCAAGGAAATTGTAAGGAAATGTCCTACTTATTCTTTTTACACTCAGACTCCACTACCAGCAGGATGTAACCCAAAGGGTACTCAGAGGAATGAAATCTGGCAAATGAATGTGTTTCACTTTGCAGAATTTGGAAAATTGAAATGTGTACACCACACCATTGATATTTATTCAGGATTTCAATGGGCAACTGCTCTGATTTCTGAAAAAGCTGATTTGGTAATCATGCATTTGCTAGAAGTCATGGCCATCATGGGTATACCTGCACAAATTAAAATTGACAATGCTCCAGCATATGTCTCTGGTAAAATGAAACAGTTTTTTACTTATTACAATATAAAGCATATTACATATATACCACACAATCCTACAGGTCAAGCAGTCATAGAAAGATCAATTCGAGCTCTAAAAGATATGCTAAATAAACAGAAATGGTTAACAAAACCTCCCAGAAATAGTTTACATAATACTCTATTAACTTTGAATTTTCTCAATGCCAATGAGAAAGGAACAACAGCTGCAGAGAAACAATGGATAATAGAAAAAAACTACAGAATTAAATCAGCCTATATACTTTAAAGATGTGCTGACCTCAGAAAGGATACCAGGATGTGTGTTACATTGAAGACAAGGTTTTGCTTTTGTTTCTACAGGAGAAGAAAACCTATGGATACTATCAAAATTGATAAATGTTTGATTTGAACAAGAGAGACTTCTTAATTAGAAGAGGTGATAGTTCATCGACCAGCATGGCCATCTAATTTAACTTATACCACTAACAAATGCTTTTCATTTAATCAGATATAACTTGCCAAAAGGGAACCTCCAAAAGTTAGGCTTGGGGAAAGGGTTTCTTTTTGTCTTTCAGGAGAATGAAGGCTAAGGAATCTGAAGAACACTGGACCAATAAGACATCTGAAGAAAAAGAACAAATCATCTAGAAAAAAAAAATGTCCAAGAAAAGGAGTAAATTGGTCTATTGGTATATCACATATAAAATTTCATAAGTCTTCCTAAATGTTTATTTCTACTCTTCTCTACAGACACTTAACATAAATGGTCTTTATGTAGTCCCAGTTTAATTAAAATTTAAAACTGGCTTTGGAGTTGGAAAATGGCTCTCTCCTTCTTTAAATCCAAGCATGTTTGTTAAAATGAAAATACAAAATCTCTGTATCATGTCAGAAGAAAGAGCCATCTGATATGGCACAGAAGAAAACCAAAATTAAGGGACTATTTTATTGTCAGTAATCTCAATTCTTCGGTTCTATTTTGATTCTTTAAATTTTTCTTAAGTTATGAATTTTATATCAAAATTTTTAAGATTAATATATATATTTTTAACTTTTGTTATGTTACAGAGAGTACTAATTAATTCTAGAAAAAAAGACTTCATTTAGCTGTCTATACATGTTTTTGTGTTGGTATCTCTATCAGTTTTCTGCAGGGAATCATGACCAGGCCTAGCAGCAAATTTGAAGTCTCCAGAAATATGATGGGGCCACACAACCACGATTCTACATGGAAAATAATAATACCACTAAGCTGACAAATATCACCCCAAATCAGCTGTCAACTACAAACTGCTCATGACAATTTTGAGATGGCTAGCTGAGATGATCCAGACTCACAGACTGCTCAAATAAGGATTTGAGATAAGCCCTGTGCTTTGGCATTATGCAGAAACTGGACAACAAATGACAAAGCTACCTTACCCAGCACTTGACTATTAACCCCAAATTTTTCTTTTCAGGATCCCCTAAAGATGCCTTAGCCCACAAACAGCAGGAAGCAATTTTAAGAAAACTCCCACATTCCCAAGAGGTGGGACTGGTGGTTTTTGGTCTTTCAACGGGTGTTGGGTTTGGGATAATTGTCATTGTTTAGGATGGTTTGTTACAAGTTGTTATTGTTAGTGGTCAGGAAAAAGACTAGACAAAGGAGATTAGATTTAGGGTTCTTGTTTGAAAAAAAGAGAGAGAGAAAAATAAAAAAGAGGATCAAGATAAGAGGTAGATTATTGAATCTACTCAAAAAAAAGATAGAAATGGTAGAATAAAGGGTAGATCATTGAATCTACTCTGAAAAGAAAAAAGAGAGGATATAGACAAAAAAGGTAGATTACTGAATGTACTTTTAAAAGGCTACTACTGGTTTTAAGTATTTTACACTCATTGGATTTTTATATATTGTATATAAATTATATATATACATATATATATTGATAAAGTTTGAGATTGATTTTGTTAGAAAATGCTGTCCATATACTTCTTATCTTCTTCAAAATATTGTACCTATACAGTTCATTTAACAATGTAATGCAATTTGCTAATACTTGAATGTTATTATTACCAAGTATTAGGATATAAAGAAATGAAAGTTAGTAGTTAGTCATTACAATCGAACTTCTAGTCATACTAGATATGTTCTTAAGGTCAAGGAGAGATAAATTTTAGATAGACAGGTCATCTTCAAATCCTTCAGAGATCTACAGGATATGGCATTTAAAATGTTTTAATAACACAGATTTTTTTTTCTTTTCTATGACTGTGAGACATGTCTGCTCCTGGCAGCACCAATCTACTTCAGAGAAGATATGGGCATTGAAGAAACTACATATGGAGTTAACTTTGGCTGTGGCAAAAGTTAGCCACTGGGCAAGAAAGTGCCCTCGCATTGACTGCTGACAGTATGCTATTCAAAATGGACAATCAGGACACAAAACAAATGACTACAGATCCTTGTCAAGACAAATGTGTTTACAGCCTTGGCAATAGGCATCCTCTGAGACCAGGGCAATATGGCACCATTGCTGAAGTGGCTTTGCAATCCAGAAAAGGCACAGTGCTCCTTTCTTCAAAGGCAGTTGAACAGGCAATGGATCGATGGCTTCTGGTGTACAGTGGAACAGTAGCTGAAACAGTTAATCTTGAAGCAGTAACTAGGCTGATGTAGTCTGACCTCTCAATGGTAGACTGGCATTTAATAAAGGAGATGAAGCCACCCACAAGCCAAGAAGAATGGGAAGCCAAATTCCAAAAATGCCAGCAATTTCCAGAATTTAAAATCCTGAATCATTACAGGACACTGACGGAATTCAAGTTTATCTGGTACATTGAATACTCACAAGAAATGTCGGTTTGAGCTGTAGGCCTTATGTACATTCTACTTCACAAATGAATCTGTCAGATATGTTAAGCCTGAAGGCTGAAGATTATGTCCCAAGGTGCAGAGAAACCTCGGGTGACTGTCCAGGAAGCTGGCTGTTTCTGTCATAACTCATTTTTTGGAAGTCATTTGATTGCACTTCCTGTTTTTCTAGGTAATATTATTTCCTTCTCAGGTCTCTGAGGGAGTTGAAGATTAGATAGATATAATTACAGTTTTCCTTGTTAAGAAGTTCAGAAAAGAAACTCACTAAGAGGTGTTAAGTATGTAAGTTTGAAAGACGTCATAAGATAGTTTTCTGTTAGTAATATAAGTTAGGATAGAAAGTGAATTAGGTACATTTTAAACTTACCAAAACAGGATAGATAATGAAATATTTTCTCTGAATTTGTCAAAATGTAAATGGACTAGACATTGTTGAAGTGTTTATTGCTTATATATATTGTATATAGTTATTGTACTTATATATAGTTTTTCTTATATTACTTACAACTTTTTATTTATTTATATTTTTTCAATTGTCTTATGACTTTCTTTTTTATCTTTTTTTATTTTACAATTCAATTTAATTTTACATATCAGCCATGGATTCCCCTGTCCTCCCCCCTCCCACCCACCCCCCGCCTTCCCCCCAGCCCACCTCCCATTCCCATCTCCTCCAGGGCAAAGACTCCCCTGGGGATTCAGCTCAACCTGGTAGATTCAGTCCAGGCAGGTCCAGTCCCCTCCTCCCAGGCTGAGCCAAGTGTCCCTGCATAAGCCCCAGGTTCCAAACAGCCAGTTCATGCACTAAGGACAGGTCCCAGTCCCACTGCCTGGGTGCCTCCCAAACAGTTCAAGCTAATCAACTGTCTCACTTATCCAGAGGACCTGATCCAGTTGGGAGCTCCTCAGCTATTGGTTCATAGTTCATGTGTTTCCATTCGTTTGGCTATTTGTCCCTGTGCTTTTTCCAATCTTGGTCTCAACAATTCTCGCTCATACAATCCTTCCTCTTCGCCAATTGGACTCCTGGAGCTCCACCTGGGGCCTGGCTGTGGATCTTTGCATCCACTTCTCTCAGTCATTGGATGAGATTTCTAGCACAACAGTTAGGGTGTTTGGCTATCCTATCACCAGAGTAGGTCAGTTCGGGCTTTCTCTCAACCATTGCTAGGATCTAGATTTATTCCTGCCCTGAATGTCTGATGGAGCTGTAGCTGTATAGATAGAATTTTGACTTAGAGGAATAATGTTAACAGACCTAAGAGCATAGTGTACATAGCTTTTTTCCCCTCAGATATCCCACACTGGATGTAGCATCTTCTCCAGACTCTGGGCAATCCATTATGGCTGTGCTAAGAGAGCCAATGAGAGAACAGAACAGAAAAAGACATATAACATGGGTAGACAGGAAGTAACTCACATTTGAAGCTGCAGAGTTGGTGAGGTAAGGTTGGCTGGTGGCTTTCCCTATTTCTCTGATCTCTAAGGCTTTCACCTCTATATTTGGCTCCATGTTTTTTACATAATAAGACCATTTAGAAATTCATCTATATTGTCAGGTATTAAAATGGCTACAACTGCTTGTTTCATCAAATGATTTACCTGGAGTATCTTTTTTTCATCCCTTTAATCTAAATGATATCTACCCTAGATGATAAGATGTGTTGAAGGGTTCACAACACGCCCCCATAGTCGAGCGTGTTTGCATATGCCCGGCGGACACTTCAGCCTAGCCAGTTCCAGGTCAGGATAGCCATTTCCAGGTCAGGATGTCTCGCATGACCAGGATCCGTGACTTTGCATGCTTACGTAAGCGCGCAATGTAAACATGTGATCTACGCGCATGGGTGGAGTAGTGCACGCCCAGCCTTTAAAAGCTGGCGCCATGTTCCTCAGTTTCTTCTTCCTCTCTGCACATGTGCCTCCCCAGGCCTGGGCACTCTCTGTCCCTTTTATCTTTAATAAAACTCTTATTAGTGGATTCTGTCGTGTTTCGTGACATTTCCTTGCAAGGTACGAGCCCAAAATAACTAACATGTGTTTCTCAGATAAAATAGAAACATGTATCATCTTTTCTTTTCTTTTTTTTGAATTTATTTTATTTTATTTTACAATATAATTCAACTTTACATATCAGCCATAGATTCCCCCGTTCTCCCTCCTCCCACCCCGCCCCCCTCCCACCGGTCCACCCCCCATTTCCATCTCCACCAGGGCAAAGACTCCCCTGAGGGTTGAGATCAACCTGGTGGACTCAGCCCAGGCAGGTCTAGTCCCCTCCTCCCAGGCTGAGCCAAGGGTCTCTACTAAGCCCCAGGTTTCAAACAGCCAATTCATGCACTGAGCACAGGACCCAGTCCAACTGCCCGGATGCCTCCTAAACAGATCAAGCCAATCAACTGTCTCACCCATTCAGAGGGCCTGATCCAGTTGGGGGCCCCTCAGCCGTTGGTTGACAGTTCATGTGTTTCCATTCGTTTGGCCACTTGTCCCTGTATTCCATCCATCCCTGGTCCCAACAACTCTTGCTCACATAAACCCTCCTCCTTCTCTCCAATTGGACTCCCAGAGCTCCACCCGGGGCCTGACCGTGGATATCTGCATCTAGTTCCTTCAGTCACTGGATGGGGTTTCTAGCACGACAATTAGGGTGTTTGGTCATCCTATCACCAGGGTAGGTCAGATCGGGCTATTTCTTGACTATTGCCAGCAGTCTATTGTGGTGGCATCTTTGTGGATTTCTGTGGGCCTCTCTAGCACTTTGTTTCTTCCTATTCTCATGTGGTCTTCATTTACCATGAACATTCCTTGTGTTCCCTCTCTGTTCTTGATCCAGTTGGGATCTCCCGCTCCCCCAAGTTCTCTTTCCCTCGCCCCTCGCCCCTCATTACCCCCACTCACGTCCAGACTGTTCATGTAGATCTCATCCATTTCTCCATCATTGGGCAATCCCCGTGTCTTTCTTGGGGTCCTGTTTTCCAGGTAGCCTCCCTGGTGTTGTGAGTAGCCATCCAGTCATCCTTGTTCCACAACTAGTATTCTCCTATGAGTGGGTACATACTATGTTTGTCTTTCTGAGTCTGGGTTACCTCACTCAGGAGGATTTTTTCTAGATCCCTCCATTTGCCTGCAAACCTCATGATGTCATTGTTTTTCTCTGCTGAGTAGTATTCCATTGTATATATGTACCACAGTTTATTTATCCATTCTTCAGTTGAAGGACATCTAGGTTGTTTCCAGGTTCTGGCTATTACAAATAATGCTGATATGAACATAGCTGAGCAAGTGCCCTTGTGGTATGATTGAGCATTCCTTGGATATATGCCCAAGAGTGGTATAGCTGGATCTTGGGGGAGATTGATTCCCAGTTTTCTAAGAATGCGTCATATTGATTTCCACAGTGGCTGTACCAGTTTGCATTCCCACCAGCAGTGGAGAGAGTTCCCCTAGCTCCACATCCTCTCCAGCACAAGGTGTCCTCAGTGTTTTTGATCTTAGCCAATCTGACTGGCGTAAGGTGGTATCTCAGCGTTGTTTTGATTTGCATTTCCCTAATGATTAGGGATGTTGAGCAATTCCTTAAATGTCTTTCAGCCATTTGTGTTTCCTCTGCTGAGAATTCTCTGTTTAGTTCTAAAAAATTGCCATTTTTACTATG
>CABHPR010142299.1:0-10710 GCA_902168415.1 Peromyscus melanophrys
TTTTAACAGTAAAAGTTACTTAGATCTGTTAGTAGTTACCAGTGTGACTTTTAACAGCATAAGTTCCTTAGATGTGTTAGTAGTTACCAGATTGACTTTTAACAGCAAAAGTTACTTAGATCCATTAGTAGTTACCAGTGTGACTTTTAGGAAACCCTAAAAGTTATGAAAAGCAGCATTCTTTCTTTGTCAATTTTATTTTCAATCATTCATTCATTCTCTTGTGTGTGTGTATGTTCATGTGTGCACATGGGAGTTGTGAAGGCCACGGGACAACACTGGGGATTGTTCCTCGGGCTCTGTCCACCTTCCATTTGAGAGTCTCTCCTTTAGGCTGGCTAGCCAGTGACCTGCTTGTCTCTGCCCCCCTAGGACTGAGATTATTTACTTCTTTTTTTAAACTTGTGTTCTCAGGCTGGAACACAGGTCTTTAGGATGCAGAGCAAGCAAGCACTTTACCAAATGAACCCTCTCCCAGCCCCTCAGTTTTAAAAATGCACATTTTCTAGGCTCTTCTCCTAGTGCACCTTCATGGAATTTTTGTAATTTGCCTTCCCATGACCCTATTTGTTTTCAACTTCCTTTTGATTCTGCACCTGGGGGGTGGTCCCCTCAGCTTTAGCTTAATCAGATACCTTCCCACCCCACACTGGTGTGGCCTCAGTGCCTCCCTCCTGCTAACCTGTCCCCACTGCAACGACCATGGAATGTTCTAGATGTCACATCTCTCTCTTGTGCATCTCTGTTGAAGTCTGAAGTCCCTACGTACGTGGCTCTGGACACTTTGTCTCAATGCTGAGTTCTTAATTCCCCTTTGTCCTCAGTCTGACTTGACACTAGGGACAATCCCAAAGATACATCCGGGGAACAGGCATGTGGTTTCTCCGTGCTTCCCTAACCTATGGTCCCTCTATCTTAGGCCTTTAGAAGTATCCTAGAACAAAACACTGTCTTCCTCAGGTGGCACCCTACCTGAATGTGATGACTACCCCACTGTAGACTGCTTGTTGGGTCTCCTGCCTCCTGGGTCACTTTACAAGTCCTCAGGGACAGATCTCCAAACAGACCACATTTAAGGAAATGGAACAAACTCGTAGGGAGTGCCTCAGTAAACAGTGGCATCAGAACAGCAGAGCTGTGGTTTGATGTTTTGCAAAAATTCCTCAGATTTCCTCTAGAAAGTCGAATCAATCATTTAATCATTCACAACTGAAGATTTCAAAACAGTGTAAGAATAAAGCCGAGCTATTGGGTCTGTCTTTTTTCCATTTCCCAAAACAAGTACATGTCTGCTCATGTAAGTTCCTGAGTTTCCATTGATATTTCTGAATCAATCCTAACATGTGACCAGGATTTGGTAAAAGAAACTTCCATGAATCTTTGACTATAGACACACTAACAGGATCTGTCATAATATACACATGCTGTATTATTTTCTTGAAGTGTCTGCAATTAGCTGATAACTCTGAGGAGCGTATAAAAGGCCAAAAAATGTCAGCCAAGTGCTGTGATTCAATCAAGTAAAAACACAGCTTTCCCAACCTTAATTTAAAACATCTGGAAGGGACCATAACAGCCAGCAGAGTAAAATTCATCAGTGGGGATGGGCAGGGTTTGTCCAGCCATAGCTCCTGCTAGCTTGAAATCTCTGGCTTCAAAAGGTAGGAAAATCTTAACGGTACCAGTGGGTCTTGGGGTGTGGGGTGGCCCCTTGATCATAAGCAGACTATATTGTCATCAGTCTGCCTGAACTGAAGCCAACCGCAGCTCAGTTCCGAGACTGGAGACTCTGAAGGTGAGCAGCTAGAGGGCTCCTCTCCTGCACGGGCAGTAGTAGCCATGAAGGATGTATGGATATATGGTTAGGTCAAAACTCCCCCAAATGGCAGTGTCACTAACTATGACAATCTGGGCTCAGCTCAGGCTGGACACAGCTGGATTGTTGGATGATAGATAAAAGTTCAATGCAGCATTCTTCAGAAACCAGTCAAACGGTTTGTGCCAAGAAGACCCATTTCCTTTATCCCTTCTGACCTGGACAAATGGTGCATCTGGGCCCCTATTAACATGTACCCATTATGCATACCAAAGGCCCCAAGCTAGCTTCCTGGCTCTTCTTTCCTCCCCCACTCCTCCACTATGCTAGCTCCCAGGCTGTTGTGGTTTATGGGCTTCCCAAATGCTTTCCTTTATAACCTGCAAGGCTTTTCCGTGATTTGTTTTTCTCTCTGTTCCTGGGAGACAGCCACGGCAGCTATAGGCTCCTCTAGATGCTTCTGGCTCCTCTCTCTCTACCACCACACAGATAGCCATGCAGCTATCATATTTACGATAAACCTTTCTTTTCTCCCATGGAGCCGTCCAGTTCGGTGGATCTGCAGCAGGATAACTTCCCATTGGCTAGCTGAATCTATCCAGTTCTCTAACATAAAAACTTAGCAATTTTCCTTAAGCTGTTTGCCTGGCTACTCTCCAGAAACAGTAGAATCCCTGCCAGCGAGTCCCAGTGACCCGAGCATGAAGAAATCTGTGTCTACCCACAATTCAGATCAGCTGCTCTCCTTCAAGGACCTATCACACTTTATAAGTATGCTTGTTTCTAACAGGCCGCTGCCCTTCAGACTGTACGCACTACATGGGTTAAGACTGGATCTGTTCTTACCCACCCTTGTATTCACAAAGACTAACCTGGCACACAGTAGGGACTAAATATTTATTAGACCGAAAAAGTGAATTCAAGGAACACTTTCTGTGTGCCCTGAATACAGCACCCTACTCCTGTGCTCTGCTTTCTTTGTCTGTATAATTCCTGGGCTTTCTGAATACAAGGCCATTGTCTACACCACTGCTTACTGAGCACCTCCCAGTCTGACTGCCTTCCCAGGAGGACTGCTTTGCCATCTCCATCTCTTTAATGGATAATCTTCAAATCATAATGTTGTAGGTGGTTCGATCTAGGGTAGCTTGCTTTTAAAAGACCTTGCTGTCTTTGCTCCGGAAAACCCACAGAGGTCTATGTTTAGAGGGTGGGACTCCGGCTTCCCCAGAAGGGCCATACAATGTCACAGCTGATGGCAGGAGACATGTTGGATAAGCCTGGGACCCTTTGCTTTTAGAAAGATCCCGGCAGCCTGGGCCATGCAACTGATTCACTCATGTTTTCTAGATCATCCTGTGAGCTCAGACAATTCAATCTGTAATTTACAGTTAAATAGTAACCAAGTCAGACACTATTCCTTGTCAAATTCTGCCCCACACTTTAAACCAATAGCCACACATCTGTTAACAACAGAAATGGGCTGGGCGGTGGTGGCTCACACCTTTAATCCCAGCACTAGGGAGGCAGAGCCAGGTGGATCTCTGTGAGTTCAAGGCCAGCCTGGGATACAGTGTGAGTTCCAGGAAAGGAGCAAAGCTACACAGAGAAACCCTGTCTTGAAAAAGAAAAAAAAAAAAAAACCCAAAAAACGGAAATGGGCCAAGGTCCATGTCAGTCTTTAAAATAAATGCTGAGTATTTCACCTGCACCTTTCTGGGACACAGTGATTTTATGTGCTCTGATACAATATTGCAAATAAAGAAAGCATAAACTTAAGACATGTGAAAGTTTTGGGACCTATCTCCAGCCCGCATAAGTATGTCATTCTTTATAATTTGCATGCCCGATGGGTGTCTGGTCTGAAGGCAGACAGGGCAAGCTTGGGAAACTGAGGACACCGTTTGCTTTCCCACTAAACCATGTTCCCACCATGCTTTCAGAAGGAAAACTCAGATAGCTGTGACCACTGGATTCTGGTTTGCTCAGTAGGAGAACATTTTTACCCCCCACCCCCCGTCCATCGGAGCACCACACTAGTATAAGAAGCTTGCTTTTCAGAAGCCATTTTTCTATGAAATCACAGCTGCTGTTTCCTAGAGAGAGGGAACTGCAGGGCCAGGCAGGGAGCTGCAACTTTCTGAGAAGGCTCCGGTAGCCTCTACAGCTGTGGGAATCTGTGTGACTTGGGGCTTTTTAATAAGCAGAATAAGAACAATAGCAGGAGAAATGCCTGGCCCCAAAGTCCACAGAGCCTCACTGTAATTAGTGACTGCTGAGGCAAGTGTTTTTTTTTTTTTTAAAGACTTTCTGCTCTACTCCAGCAACTACAGTTTGACTCTATTTGAATCTTCGTATTCCAGCCTGCCAGTATGAACAGAGCCGAGAGTGCCGTCTCTTGTCTCTTATAGCTGCAGGATTGGAAGTGAGGGTAGGGGAAGGGCTGAGGGCATTCTGCCCAGCTACAAAATGCCCATCTGTGGCTCAGTGGGGGTCTTCCATGGGTCACGAATGCCGTGCAGTCCTCTGGGCAGCTTTATAATGGGTAAATATGTAAGACCAGAAAGAGGACAGATGGGCAGCCTCTGGGGCCCCACAATTCAGCATCTGTGGAGGGAGGGGCTGCTTTATGGTAGGGAAGAGATCCAAGAGAGGCTCCCAGAATGGCTGCTACTGGGGTTCCGAGAGGGGAGATCTCAGGCTGCAGGAGACACCTGGACAGTCTCCAGGAAGGGACTCCACAGTGCCTTGGGGTTGAGACAGGAGCTGGATGGGGCCCCAAAAGGGAGGTGGTTCTGAAGATGAGAAATGAGCTGGCTTAAGGAAAGGGCTACTGCTGTGGAGATGCTCGCTCTGGAAAGAGGCTTTAGCTCCGTGAAGCAGGACATGGGGACTGCAGGGCTGCACTGTGGACGCTGACTGAGAGAAACCCTTAGTTCTTGGTCAGGGCTTGGAAGGCAAACTCTTCCTCTTGTCATGGTTTGCTAGGCTCCAGGCCAGACTTTGGGGGTGGGGGTTACATCTCTTCTGCCTTTCTATGAACAGAGGGGAGAAATCAGCACAGGATCTGGTTGCCATAAATAAAAATAAATTTAAATATACTTATGGGGCAGATGTGTCCCCAGTTTGCTGATCCTACAGATTTCCCAAGAGGAGGTTCCTGCCAACGTTTGCTCAACACTCGTTTATTGTTGATCAAACACACACAGGCCGTATGTGCTGACTCAAGTACCCAATAATAGGAAGTCAGGCACACTCTTAAACATCTATTGGAGGGGAACCTCTGGGGTGCAGATGGCAAGGAACCAGTGGCTGGGCTCCCATTCCCATAACCAGACACTGCCCTCAACTGCAGTAAGTGGGGACAGCTGAGAACAAGACAGCACGGGAATTAGGCCAAGCGTCAGGAATCAAAGCTGCCCGTCCATTTCAGTGTTATCTGAATCCAGCCCTCACGCACCTTCTGGTGTCACTGCCCACAGAATTTCTGAAAAGGCAAATTAAGGCCCAGGAGCATGGTCAGATCATTGCATCACAGTTTCACTGGAAAGTCAGGGATAAATTCAAGTGGTGCTTACTGGAAATTCCCCAATGAACCACAATGAGAGAAGACAAAGGAGTGGGCTCTTCCTTTAAAACGTACTGTCATATTCTGAGAGAGCAAGTGGCAATACGGTGAAGGCGAGTCTTGCCTAGGTGTGAGGCTTTCTTCCCACCTGAATGGCCCTGCTCTGCCATCTTCAGGACATGGGAATTTTATTACTTTGGGACTTTTAAACACACTGAATAGAAGTAATAGCTCATGTCTTCAGCCGTGTCATCCAAATGTGCCTGACCTCAGAAGCTACGCAGAGTTGCGGCTGTCTAAAACCCAACGGAAGAAATAATAGCTTCGGAGGAATGCCTGCCTGAAGGACCACAAAGTCTAATTGTCAAATTGTCCCCTTCTCATGAGCCACTGAACACCAGTTGACCTTATGGAGGTACTTCTAACCCAGTGGTAGAAGGCAAAGGACTCCCCACCCGACCAATGTGCCCCAAGATTGGGACACATGGATTCTGTTACCTTTGTGTAACCATGTGAGTTGTGTTGAGACATTTCCTGTATTTGGTCTTCAAAGTCTCCCTCTCTGAAATGGAGCTGTTTCTGGCTTACACTGCTCAGCAGAGCTGGGGGGTCATTCTCCTGAGTAGACACCAGTGGCATCTCCTGAATTGCTGCTCACTTGCTGATATGTATGGTCCTGGTCAATTTACCAAACCTTTCCAACCACACAACATCCAATTTATTGAATGGTTCCAGGGAGGGGTGAATGACATGATCAGCCCAGTGACTGCACAGAGTGGCTTTTATTTTTTACTTTCTTAAAGTCACAGAGAGAGGAAGAACTGTGCGCTCCCCTGCCCATGAGCTCTGTAACCATGGGACTATTACCTGGGCATCAGCTTCCTCATCTGCAAATGGCAACAAAGTATGTTCTGTATGGCAATGATAGGGTTTTAAAATGGAGTAATATTAAGCGGGGAAAAGAGGCATTTGTTAAAGTATGTTTACTCTAACTGCTGACCTCCTTCTGCCCTTTCTCTCCCACAGATGGACACAACAGATTCTGTAAATCGGGCAGGCAAGTACTTCCTGTAAGTATTAGGAAGCCTGAAGGGTGTTGAAATGACCAAATCAGGCATCAGAGGACCTGGGGATGACTGTCCCCTGGGCAAAGAGCTCCTGGGCATCCAGTGTCTACTCTCCTTCCCTAGATGGGGAAGGTGGGGCTTCTGGAGACACCGCTGGGTTCAAGTTCCCTGGGCCACTATATGAGCATCAGGTATGGCAGTTTACCCAATCTGCCTGTGGATCCCTGGCCTGGCCTGTAACTCAGGATAAGAGGTGGTTCTCCAGAGAGCAGTTATAAAGGGCCCCTGGGGAGCTCAACAGCCAGTGACAGCTCTTCTTCCTCATCCAGGCACAGACCTTGTCGTCTGAGTAGTCGTCTCCCAGGGGATCGTGGGTAAGATGCCACCATGACTTCCTTTCCCGAGCCTTGGGAAATGGCTGCTCTCTTCCCAGCCTCTGCACACGACTATCTTAGGGCAAGCATCACGGCCTTCAAGGCTGCCTGCTGCTTCATCTCATCCGCCAACCTCTACCTTACACATCGCCTAGGCACCAGAGACCATGCGCTCGGCAGTTCCAAGCCTGCACTTCAAGGACAGCTACATTTCACCTTCCAGGTTACCTTCTTAAAGGAGCCTGGATCATTGCCGCCCACTTCAATATTCACCTGAGGCATATGCTATTTCTTCATACCATTTGTTACAATTTAGCTTCATATATTATTTGTTTTTCATGGGTCTCTCCCATCAATTTCCTGCCTTGTTGAGACAGGATCACTTTCTGCTTCATGTATAACTAAATGCTCAATATCTACAATAAGAGGTTTCCAATCAGCATTTTCTTTTCTTTTTTTGGTAGGGGACAATGCTCCAGGGCTTCACAAATGCCAGGCTGGCAATTCTGAGCCCCCTATGTGGCCTCTCAGTGAGCGTTTGATTGATGAATCAGTATTAGCCTTTGCACCTTTATTTGGGGTTCAAAAATGCAGAAACCTTTGTGACCTGTTTGAGCCATCAGAAGCTGCTCTGCAATCTTATTTTAGATAATTAAGCCCAGTCCTATTTTATTACAAGAAGAGATCCAGCCACAGGCTGGCAATGGGAATGAGCAGGAGTGGATGCCGCGGGTTGGGGAAATGATGGCTTTTGTTTCTGATACTGGCAAAGGAACAGAACCCACCTCTTAAAAGCAGGCAGCCAGCTCTTAGGCCATAATTATTTCTGTCTGACTTGAGAAGGATGAGCCCTGCCATACTTGTCTCTTTCTCTGTCTAAGCAAACCAGTTCACAACAGCCATAAACATGGGTTTCCAGTCCTGGGAAGATCAAAACCGACGTAACTCCCAGATAAAAGCTCCTAAGAATGCCGCCATGCAGTTCAAGTTTGGAGACTGAGGTCTGCAATGGGGACACTGTCGTGCTAGAACTTGTAACACACCCTTGGAACTATTTCAGTTTGGGGCTGGGGGCAGTTTTACAAACACCCTGGCTCACATTGAGTTCGGGTGAGCTGTTAATGCTGAAATATTCAAGGACAAGACTGATTCACACAGATAAAAGTACCAATTATTTGTGTAAGAACTGACTCTTGAAGGACCCTGGGCATGGGTCTTTCTCAAGGACTTCCTGAGAGCTTTAACAGGGAAAAGAATGCCGCCCTGTCCAGAAGCTGTCCTGGTGTGGGTCTCTGATTGGGCCACTGTCTCTGGTGTCTCTATGCTCCTACATACATGCATGGACAGAAAGGAGTTCAAAGACCCCAACACGAAGAACTGATGTGGTAATGGGGATGCTAATTGCCCGGGTTTGATCAGTGCACATTGTGTGTGTGTACTGAGATATCACATGTCTACAGTTGTGTGTCTGTACTGAGACATCACATGTCTACAGTTGTGTGTCTGTACTGAGACACCATATATCTGTGGCCATCCCACACTGAATGTGCCTGGTCTCCTGTGATATCAGAAGCCAAGCAGGGCTGGGCTTAGTTAGAACTCAGAAAATAGATCAGGCCATCTTACCTTAGACCTCAGAAATGTACAATTATTACATGCTAATTTAAACTAAAATAAAAACAAGTGTTTCAGTGACCCCACCCACTGCCTACAGTGCAGTTAAAACCCTTTGAAGCTTTCACAGATTTGTTCCAAGCCAATGTGCTGGCATATCATCCATCACCCTGGAAGCCACCCACAGTCAGCTCTGTCATCTACACCCTCTGGATATATCCCCTCTTCTCCAGCCTCTGGGAAGGAGGTTGAAATCAAGCTACTTCTCTTCTGTGTCACCCACCTCCTTCAGGATTTTCCAGCAATCCAGGTCAACCTACCTTCTCAAGAATCGCCCCCTCCCGCACAGCTCGCACAGCATCCAGCTCAACCTGAATCCTGCTGCTAATGTCTCCTGGTGCTAGGCTGCTGTTTGATGCGGTGTTTAGTTCTGGTCTTATAGTACCAAGTGTGCCACAGTGACCCCAGAAATGTTTACACACATGTACAGAGTTGACAGGACAGTTAGAAGGAACTGGTTCTGCTTCCACCATGTGAGTTCTCTGGGGATTGAACTCAGATAGCCAGGTTTGGCAGCAACCACCTTTACCTACTGAGCCATCCTGCTGGCCCATCCAAACATGCAGGAAGTCCCTCCCTTGTGGATTAATAACTGTGTCCAACACCCCTCCATTTTCCTAATTCTTCCTACTTTTTCAGTAGAGAAGATCTGCACATATTTAAGACAGGCATTTCCAGCCTGTTTTTATAATTCTCAAAACTTCTGCTTATAGACATCAATGTTCTAAAAGCCTTGCTGGTGCACAGATTTTGGGATCCACCTTGGCTGACTGTAGTGGAGTGTTTGGGAATGATCTCAGAGCTGACTGGAACCTCAAGTGGAACTCTTACCTGACTTTTGCTTTGTAAGTGTTTAATCTGTAATTTATGAGTTAGATGCTTTTCACAAAACAAGGCGTCATGTCTCTGGGAGCAGTTCTGTTTAGTCATGGCTGGGTAGGCTGGGAATCAGCCAAGTGCAGACTCTGAGAGCAGAAACTGCCTGTGGTTTGGCTTGCTACCAGGGCAGGGTCCTCTTCAACGTGTAGGATGGAGTTGGCAGAAGAGAAAGAAAAGAAATGTATTTGAAAGGCTGCAGGCAGACCTAGGACATAGTAGACAAAAAGATATGTGAAGGAATGTTCTCTCAAGCAGAGAAACAACAGACCGTGCATGGCAGGGGAGGGCAGAGGGTTCAGGGAGAGAGAGAGAGAGAGAGAGAGAGAGAGAGAGAGAGAGAGAGAGAGATAGATATCATTCTTAACTGCAGATTGGCCTTTCAGAAGAAGCCTGTACTCACTGAGTGGATGATGCCTTGAAGAGCCTGGAAGCCATCATTCACAGGAAACACATGGTCCTTACTGTCTGCAATCCGAGCCAGCTGAGAACAGACAGACACACAAACATGTACAGAGACGTGTCAGGCGTGGACGTGGGAGACTCAGGGAAGTTACTATTGTACTGCACGGGGTTGGGGCACCTAGTCAGAACCCAGAGGAATCTGGAGCCTTCACCAGACTCAGGGCCTCCTCACTGATGGCCCTCGGCAGTAACAGGCTGACCAGGGACCCCTGGAGCAGGCTGAGGGTGGCAGCAGCTCCAGCATTTGTTTGAATCTTTTCATTCTTAGGAGCAGAGGTAAGACTGCTCAGCTGGATGAACACACGGCTTGGGGGTGATATATTTGTAGATTTGGGGGCCACTGGCTTGTTTCCCACCCAAATATCTGCTGGAGATTTTATCTAAATCAAACAGACTTGAATCCTCTCAAAGCAACTTCAGAACCAAATTCAGGCATTCTTGTGGCAGCAGGCTGGTGAAAGGGGCCCCACCTTTCACCCCAAATGCCATGAGGGATGGTCCCATTGCTTTCTCTGCTTCATGAAGCAGGAGATGGAAGACAGGGAGCAGCTGACCAGGGGCCCTCAACATTCACAGTTCTGGGACTGCCACAGAGGCCAGGCCAGTGTTAAAATAGTTTTTCTTTGTTTTTACTGACTGCAAAAGTAACATATTCATTATAAAAAACTTAGGAAAAATATAAAAGTTAAAATGAAAGAAAAACAAGGTCTGTTCATAAGAGATCTCTACCTATGTATCTGTAGTTTGTTCTTATTGGTAATTGGGTATGTATAGACTTTTGGGTATGTATAGACTGTTGGGTATGTATAGACTGTTGGGTATATATAGACTGTTGGGTATGTATAGACTGTTGGGTATGTATAGACTGTT
>CABHPR010142299.1:10720-41439 GCA_902168415.1 Peromyscus melanophrys
TTGGGTATGTATAGACTGTTGGGTATGTATAGACTGTTGGGTATGTACAGACTGTTGGGTATGTGTAGACTGTTGGGTATGTATAGACTGTTGTACTTTTTCAATGCAAATACTTGTGTATTTGTTATAAAAGTGTGCAGGTACTATTCTCACTGTCTTGCAATCCTATTTTATTCACTCAATAACTTACTGAGAATACTGTGCCACTGTAACGAAAGCAACAATGAGCCACATGGATGAAGTCTTATTTAGGATGTTAGCAGGTTTCTACTTCTGGGCACACTTCTCCAACTATTCCTACATTTTTGTACTGAAAAAATGCATTACATTTTTTAATAAGCAAACAGAACATCTGTCATTTGAAAAAGAAGATTGTACTTGTCAAATTAAAAATTTTAGAAAGTTTTCTAAATGAATTGAGACCTGTGTTGATGCCTTGGTGACTTAATGTTACCTAGAAAGTTAAACAAAAGAGATGTGTCCTGTGCTAGGATCCCAGAAACCTCAAAAGATGATGTCAAATTCTCCATACAGCTCAGTTTCTTCTTGCTTAGCTTCCCAGAGAAACATCCTATTGAGGAGTATGTATTCCACAGATGCCCCTCTATGCTGAATGAACTTGTTGTCCATCACTCCTGAGCTCAGCACATTTCCAAACAGGAGGAGATCCAGGCTCATACCTGAGTTTCATTGAAATCCTTCACACCAACACAGTAAACGATGGCGCCGAGGTCTCGGGATCTGTTAGCCTGTGTGAGGAGACAAAGGCGATTAAAGAGATGGAGAAGCAAGTATCTCTCTCTTGATTTCAAGACTGCTGTCAACCATGAAGTGTCTCCTGAGCACCTGCTCTGTGGCAGGTGACACGGTGAGGGAGCAGTCTAGATCCCAAACTCTAGTGACCATCAAAGGCTTATGTAAAGCGTGTGGACCAGAGGGCAGTGGTTAGCTTGGGGACACCCACCAAAGCAGACTTCAGTGACAGACAGCTCTGGAAGGATGTGGGAGGAAGGAGAATGACAGGAACAGATAAACCTCATGACACACCCAGAAAAATGTCCACCTCTGCTCTAAGCAGGATTTATTGGCATACTTTCTTTTGGGGGTGGGATGACAACACAGCATGACAAAAGCATGTGGCCTTTGGCACCAGATACTCCTGGGTGGATGCTTGGCTTCACTGTAAAGTGTCTGGGGAATTAACTGTGGTCATCTGCGCAGAGCTCACTGGTACTGTGATGCTCCTGTACTCAGCATCTTTATGAACCAGACCTTTCTACTGCCATGGAGCAAAGTGGCTTGATGGTAAGTCCATATTTGAATAGGTAGCCAGGATCTTTTCTACACTGAGAAGGCAACATACAGAAAAATATCCAGGTTTGGCTTAATGTTACATTTGACTTATTAAAGGTATTTTGATTTGCTTTGGTATTTGTTTTCCAGATTTCCCGTGTTTCAGGCTAGAACACAGGAACTCCTCAGCACATGGAGCAGGCGCTCAACAAATAACGAGCAATAAGTACGAAGTGCCAATATACTCATACTGATTTGAATTGTAATTTCTCCCTTTAGGAGAAGTCAAACCCACACTTGTTTCCCACACTGACTTCGAGAAGGGACACAACAGGTCTTTTCTTCTTTATGTTGGAAATATTTCCTGCTGCGTTCAGAATGCAATGAACCTAGAGACACAGTCTAGCCCTCACCTCATCTCTATCAACTCCAGGACGCCTCTCCTCTAGCCAGGCTTTCTGGGGAGTCATGGAGAAGGGAGGGTTCATGGTCTTTGTATCTTCTCTGGGAACGCTTTCTTCTGTTGGCATCAGGGCGCTGAGCGCTTTCCAAGTCTGTACGTGCCATACCTAAAATTGCTTTCAGCTAACGTCTACTTTAAGCCCCTCACGCTCATCATTCGTTTTATTTCAATTCTTTCCTTATTAGGGCTTTTACTTTACTTGACAGTTATTCGGTGCCTAAATAAGCCGCTTCACATTCCATCACATAGTGTTAAGTTTAGATACAGAAGCGTATTACTCCCCAGATTCTCAGGGCCTCTGTCATGTTAGCTTGCGTTTCCCATGCCAGGCCTGTGCTCATGGGAGAAGCAAGAAAGGAAAGCGTTTCATGGAAGAGCCCAGCAACTGTGTCTCGTCTCTTGTGTGTCTCCAGACGTAGCCAAGACCAAGCTCAGAATGAGCAAACACACTACTTCACACTTGTGGATGGAGTTCAGTTTAAACTAAACAGTGGTCAAAAGACCCAGGGAATTGTAATGCTGCCGTTTATGTCTTCCAGCTTCTGCCCCACTCCCCCCCCCTGCCCCCCCCCTTTGTATTTTTGTCCTTCTTTGTGAATTTCTGCCTTGGCCTGAGCGAGCCTGTGTCTGTAGTAAGACTTCAGGATATCTGTGGGCTCATCCACTCGGACCTAGGCCACCTACCAGTGACCACACCTCTGAAGAAAAATAACTTCCTCTCCAAACAGCCATCGACTGCCAATGGCTCTTCAGCTAGGGGGTGAGGCCTTGGGAGTCCCTCCTCTTGGGGAATGATTTTTGAAAGCATAAAGAAATGGAAAGGAGGTTTGGAAAGATGGCTCACCAGTTAAGAGTGTGCTATGCTCTTCCAGAGGACCCTGATCTGATTCCCAACACCCACATCAGACAGCTCACAACCAGCTAGGACTCCAGCTCCAAGAGCATTCAATGTCTTTGGCCTCTGAGGGCACCCACACTCACATGGTGGTTCACAACCATCCTTAACTCCAGTTCCAGGGGATCTGGCATCCTGTTTGGACTTCCACAGGCGCCAGGCACAAACATAGTGCATATACATACAAGCAGACAAAATACTCATACACAGAAAATAAATGTTATTTTAAAACCCTTTTAAAGATACAGTAAAGACAAACTTTAGAAAAGGGAAGAGAAGGAGAAATACAGGAGACTAGAAAGAGTGCTCCACCGCCTCTGCACAGCTCTGTTTCCTGGACTGAGAATCTGTTTTGTTGTGGTTTTGTTGTTGTTGTTGTTGCTTGTTTGTTTGTTTGTTTTGTTTTTTTTTCAAGACAGGGTTTCTCTTTGTAGCACTGGCTGTCCAGGATCTCACTCTGTAGACCAGGCTGGCCTCGAACTTACAGAGAACTGCCTGCCTCTGCCTCCCGACTGCTAGGATTAAAGGGGTGCGCCACCACTGCCCGGCTGGACTGAGAATCTGAATGTCACCCTGGCTGACTGGCTCTTATGTACCTCAAGAAGCCCTTTTTCCTCTATTGTTTTAGTAGAAAATATGAGGGGAAAAAGGAAGAAAACTGGTACCAACATTTTTTGTTTAAAACTGATATATGACACTTTCTAAGCTGCTAAAGTAATACAGTACCTTCAATAAAGGCATAGTAGACTTTTTTGAAAGGAGGAAAAACATTTACCATGTGTGAGACATGAAAATTCACTTTAAAATGAATTATTATGATTATTTTTACATATGAAACACTCCCATTCAGGTTTTACCAAGAACGACTATTGTTTTGCCTGAATACAGAGCGGGGTCAGGTCAGAGAAAGGCCCTGGTCTCCTCGCACATGTCAGGTACACACTAGACACTCTAGCTCTGAGCTGTATGCCCGGTTCCCTTTCCACACTGAGACACAGTGGCTGCCACTCACCTCCCTCTCTGAGTAGAAGAAGAGATCTTCATGCAGTTCTCCATCCGTCAGTGCGATGATGACACTCGCTGTCCTGTATCCTGTTCAAAAACAGCAGAGACCCCTCACTTGTCCTGTACCCCAGGACATCCCCACAGAGACCCCCTCACTTGTCCTGTACCCCAGGATACCCCACAGAGACCCCCTCACTTGTCCTGTACCCCAGGACACCCCCACTCATCCCTGAGATTTTATTTTTCATATGTTCAATCACTGAACATGAACACGGTGAGAATCGCCGATCTTGTCTTGGGGTGTGGAAGTGATTCCAGCATGAGTTTTGTGGGGTCAGACTTCTGGATTTCTCAGCCTCATCTCAACATATAGACCGACCTAGTGCCATGGCTGCTGAACCAGTCAGTCACGGCAAACAGCTCCAATGACCAACGGTCACCAGGCCTGGGGCGAATTCCTCACTTGGACTGCATTGGCCCTTCTTGAATGCCATAGCTGACCACATACACCACACTTGGAAGACAGTTTGCCAAAACATAATATTTATCAGAATTTACTAGCTGCCCAGAAGTGTTACAGCTGTTGGCAAAATCGTTTGGAATTCTTCAATGTTATTTAGATTTCCAGTAATAGCACTTATAATTGATTTTGCTCGGCAAGTTTGGGGCCTACCCTATTTGTAGCAGTTTAATTACAATCAAACAGGAAGTGGCTATTAGGAGGAAAGTCCCTACAGTTATAGGGAATCTCGTCGAAGAGACAAGTGTGACACACTGAAATGCTTTCCATGAGGGAGACGAATAGTAACCAGAATATGGTGATTATTATATTTCTCTTTCTGAGGACTTTATTAAGCATACTTCATGCATTTATAGTTAAGTGAAGGAACATTTAAGTCACACTTGATCTAAATATCAGATTCAACCACAGGAGCTCAGAGAGAGACAAGACAATTAAATCTGACACAAAAATCCAAGACCTTACTAGTCCATCCAAGTACTTATTAATTTAATGAATTCATCATGCAAAACTATTCATGTAAATTACAGACTGTAGCCATAATGGGATCTTAATTGTTTTTATATAATGTGTCCTGGCACAGCATGGTAGAATTTGACTTGATATAAGCCACCTTTCTAGGCTTTCCTTCATATTTCTTCTTTGTGATAAAATGAATTTACAGGGTTTATGGACCATGTCACACATGTACTTTGAAGTGTAAAAGGTCTCTTTCAGAAGCAAACATGGAGAGATGAGACCCTTCAAAGTGTGGCTTTATGTGACAATCTTACCTTGACTGTTTTCATAGTAAATCTGCTCACTGGCCTGAAAAACACACGGAGAAGTCATTAGACCATTAGCCACACAGCACCGCTTGCCAGTCTAGTAGCATGCATGGAGGTCTGAGGAGCTGCTGCTCGTCTGCAGCCAGGGCTGTCTCTATTCTTCATGTGACTTGCCCAGGTCTCACTCAAAATGCCAGTGCTGATATTCAGGTAAAATGATTCTCACGCTTGAGTCAGCTAACTGTTGACATGGGTGGAGATGTTCTCAGAGTCTTGGAAAGATTTCCCTTAAAGCCAAAGGTACTGAAATTCCATCTCGGCCATTGCGGCTGCCAGCCATAAAGGACATTTTGGGAACTGAGAGGACTTGTGTGTGGCACAGTTCCTGAGTGACATCTAAGTACCGGCTAACAAACCCTTTGTGAGTATCAGTTAAGGAGGAAAATGCATTCCCTTAGTGCATTTGAAGGTAGTTGTCAGTGAGCTTATGGGGGGAAAACTGTGCTCTCTTGTCACTGGGCATTATTAGTCCCCTTAACACACACGCTTCATCTCACCAGCCATCTCTACGCTGATATTCCAATGTGATGCTTTATACTGGAGAGTTTAAAACTGTCTTGAAATTACCCTTTCAAATCCTTCATGCATGTACGTGTCTCCTCCTGGTAGAACTTTCTGGAGTTCTTCTAGGCCTTGTCGGATCTGTTCCCTGAAACACAAAAGTATCTTGTTAGCCTCATGAGAATATTTTCACAGTTATATGCACCAGTTTGCTTTCCATGTGTATGCTGTATTGCTCCAATAGCTCCCCAAACCCACAGTGGGCAAGTCTTTGTGTTACATTATCCACCCCGGGGTCAGCCACAGCGAGAGTAGGATGAGTTAGATTTCACCAATGTGAGGAACCGATCACAAGGATCTCCACTTGCTTTTAAGATTTCCCTCTTTGGTAACGTGGACAAAGCTTTCTTTCTACACTGGAAATGAGCCTTAAAATATTTCTGCTCCTAATGGGACACACAGCCACACAGGTGAAGACGCAAGTGGCGTATGTGAGCCAGAGGGTGATGAGCACCAAGGAACCAGCAGAAAGCAGGGAAAGGCCACCCTAGGGATGAAGCTGGGAGGAATCCAAGCAAACGATGCCAAAGGAAACCGTGCCAAAGGAAACTGCTCAGTCAGCTTCGAAAGCAAAAAAGCACATGGGATCCGTACTTTCCATATACGCAGGAGCAATTGGTGGCTGATGCCTGTGTGCTGTTCCTCTGTTTGGGCAAGGAGACTGTGGGGCCAGGAAGAGGAAGTGGGACAGAGGATGGGAGAGAGCTGGAGTGGCATCTGGAGCCACGTGGACTCTTGCAGACTACTCTCTCTGGAGGGTAAGATGCCCACATTGATGTTCCTAGCTCTGCGGTAGCACTGTGCTATGCCGGAGAAAAAGCCTCCAAGTCGGAAGAGACTAACATTCCTGGGAAACGTGATACACCAAGCCCATCTCAAAGATGCTGATTTTGCCTCTCGATAACCTCTCAATGTGGGTGCTATTGCCCCTGTATCAAAGAGATAAAACTTGGGCTCAAAGAGGGCAAGAGAGAGAGAGAGCAGAGGCTGGAAGTCAAAGGTGCTGTCTCTGCACACACCGGCTAGGAGCTCTCCACAGACAGGCTCTGCTGAGTACCGATGATATGATGTTCCCAGGCACTCAAGCCTTGTGATGACCCTTCAATTCCACAGCTAAGGACACTGAATCCACAGAAGGCCCGGAACCTGTCCAAGGTCTCATAACTAGCCCGTGGCAGGAGTGAGATTGGATCCTAGAGCTCCTACTGTTGGCTGCTGCGCTGACAGGCTGTTTCTTGAAGGGCTGAGCCAGTGAATGAAACACCACCTGTTTATCCCAGCAGCTGTTTGGGTGGAAATTCTAATGAAAGACACTAATCCTGCATGAAAACTGGTTTGACAGTAGGCCTGGCTGGGGTTGGGGGCAGTGGATCGCCAGGCTGTTAGAACATTTTAACGGCAAAGGTGCCCGCTGTTGCCGCTTTCAAGTGGACTACTCAACACCATGTCACTTAAACACTAAAAAAGGCGAAGACTTATCTGGCTGCCCCATCAGAACCCAGCTGCCCACGGTGGCCTCAAGAACTGGAGGCCTACCTGATCACTGCCTGACTCATCAGCCAACTGTGCTGGTTTACCTCCCAAAATATCTGGAAACGGATCCACACCCAACCCAGACAGCAGCGGGGCTGCACCGCCATCTGACCTCGCAAAGGCCTCTGGGATAGCACCTGCCCCTCAACTTCCACTTCTACTCACGCTGGGTGAGGCTGCCAGAGTCTTAAATGAAGATCAAATCATACCATTCTTGCCTCTGCTCAAGATCCTCCCATAACAAGTCACTGTACATGAGGTACTTCCCCATGGCTTTGAGATAGCTTCAGGTGTGGCCACTGCCTCCCTGGCCAACCTCACCTTTCACTGTCTGCCCCCACTGCCTCAGCCTTAGCTGCACTGGTCTTCTCGGGCTCCTGGCTTTGAGAGGCCCTCGGCATCAGCAACCCCTATAGCCTGACCTTTCCGTGGGCCAGGCCTGTTTGAGCCCCTGCTATGTCTACTAGGTCTTGTGACTGGAACTGAGCAGTCAAGAGACGCTTGTGAAGTGGGTGAGAAACAGGCACCATCACCGTCAGTCGTCCCATCACCTCACTTGGCCATGTGGAGGAAGGCCAGGCTGAAGTGGGCCTGGTCACTGGCCCTAGGACAGGTCTGGGCCCTTGTGGATGGAAGCTGTTCTGTGTACTGCGGTTTTTCCACCACCTCCAATATGTCAACATTCTATCAAAAGACACAATTCCAACTGTGTTGTTTGATGAGAAAGGAAAAAATAATACATACTTTAGTAAAAGAGATAAAGACAAGAATGGTATGCCCCAACAAGGCCACAGGAGGTGCAGGGATGGGGCAGGTACCAGTCACCATCTGGCAGAACTCTGTCCTGTGGATTGGCAGTTCATGAGTTCCCAGCAGCAGAGGTGGGGATGGGAAATCAGAGTTTGTTCCTGAGCATACAGAGATAGCAGCCCCAGGGTCCTTCAAAATAGCTGGGAGGAGGGGCAGCCATGGGGACGAAGACTATTCTCTGAAAATTAGATTGGGTGTTGAAATCTAAATAAAATCTAAATATACAATCCTAAAATACACAAACAGAAAATATCCTGGGAGTCTAAAGCAACACTGAGCAAAAAAAGCAATGCTAGAGGACTGCAATACTTGACCTCAAACTATACTACAGAGCCATAGGGACACTTACAGACACACAGACCAATAGAAAACAATAGAAGATCATAAACAAACCCTCATAGCTACAGCCACCTGATTCTTGACTGTGTTAAAATGAGCAAACAAACAAACAACAACAACAACAACAACAAACCCCATACAATGGAAGGCAGAGAAATGGCTCACTGGTTAAGAGTTCGGAGTTTGGTTTCTTAGCGCTGACATCAGGTAGCTCACAATAACCTATAACTTCAGCTCAAGGGAATCTAATGTCCCAATTTAGGACATCTGCATTCATGTGCGCACACCTCCCACATATATAATTAAAAAGAAAATGAATCTTAAATATACATTGGAGATAGAAGACAGCCTCTCCACAAATGATGTTGGGAAAATGGGTTATCCACATACAGAAGGATGTCATTTGTCATTCCCACCTCTTGCCTGGTACACAAATCAACCCCAAATGACTTAATTGACTCACTGACTTAATTGTAATACCCAAAACTCTGAAATTACTAAAGGAAGAGGTAAAACACTTCAGCATAAGCAAGCCAGAGACCTTCTGAAATGGGCTTCAGCATCTCAGGAAATAATAACGGGTTGTATCAGACTAAAAATCTTCACAGCAAAGGAAACGACCAAACAAAGAGAAAGTCTAAGAATGGGAGAAGAGATTAATATCTAGATTCTGTAAAGAACAGCAACAACAAAACACCAAAGAATGAATAATTCATTCAACAAACAGGCAAACGACCTTTACAAATGGAGAAATACGGAAGACCAAGACATACTCAAAAAAATGTCCAACACCCCCAGCCACTGGGAAAATACAAATGACCTTACATTGAGATTCCATCTCACCACAGCTAGAACGGCTATTTCCCAAGAAAATCACGAATGCCAGTGAGGATGCGGGGAAAGAGGAGCCGTTCTCCACCGCAGTGGGACTTTGACTGCTGAAGCCACCATGGAAGTCAGTACAAAGTTCCCCCAAAACCTGTAAAGAACTGCCGGTGACAAAGCTATCCCACTCCTGGGTAACACCCGAAGGAATTCAGTCAGCCTGCAACAGGAATACGTGCACAGCCATGCGTATGGCTGCCCCATTCATGATATTCAGGAGAGGGAACCAGTCCAGAGTCCACCAAGAGATGGATGTGCATAGAAGATGCAGTACATATATGCAAATACGTAAAGAACAGCTATCATGACCAAGAAAATGGACAGAAATAGACATTATAATGGTAAGTGAAATAAGCTAGGTTCAGAAAGATAAATATTGCATGTGTTCCCTCCTATGTGGAAGCTGGAAGAGAAAAAAGTTGAACACAGTACAATGGGGGTTGTTAGGGCTGTGGAAGGGGGTAAAGAGGGGTAGGAAAATCAGAAAGCACAATAGAGGGGACATATGACTAAGGCGTATTATTGCAAGTAAGAAAATGTCTTGACAAAACTTGTTATACTTAAAAGTAAACGTGATCTTGTTCTTTGGTCATGGACTAGTAAAGCCTGGGATATTCTTGGTAGCACTAAAACTGGAATATTATGTTAACACCGAGCTCTAAAAAGAAAGCTTAAAAAATAGCATGTTGGGGGTGTGGAGAAGGTTCCTTGGATTTACCGTGTTTCTCTTCTGCCAAATAAAGTATGGGAACGGGAGAATTTTTCTTCTAAGCCCATTTCTTTTCCTTTACAAAGATTTTCTTGAGCTAGTGCTCTCAGCATCTCCCCCCCTCTTTCTCTCTCTCTCTCCTTCCCTTTGTCTCTAGAAACTTCCCCGATACAGCAGCTTTTTAACTGGTCACTTGTTTTGTTACCTACCTCACCACTTCGTGCCCCTTTTCTATAACATCTAGAAATCTGAAAAGAGACAGTGGCCTGGGAATGGTGGGCCTGTTCTGACACTGAGAGAGCTGGCACTAAGGGACCGAGTCCTTATGTCTTCTGGGAAATCTAAGGAGTAGGGAGCCAGACCTTTATAGGATGATGAGCTTTCTGGAAATTCAATTATCAGTGCAACATTAACTTCCTGGGAAACGAGAGGCTGGGACTCCTACATAAGAGGCTGTTATTAAAATGTCCTGTTTCCCTTGGTGGTTTCTCTGTCTGCCAGTGTTCCCACTTAGAAGCTGGGGATTTTCAAGCCACACATCTCGTGTTCCTTTTGCAACACATAACACTTGATGATAGGTGTAGCACAGACAGCTGTGAGAGGAGTGAGTCCAACTTCCGTGCATCACCCATCCACACATCGATGTGTTGGTGCCTAGCAAATCCATGCATGCAGCAGAATGGTGATCTGCAGGGTGGTGCTGGGAAGAATCAGCCACAGGGCCCCGTGGACTTGAGGATGACTTTCTGGGGTCATAGTCATGCTGCGGCGTTTTGATAATGTTTGCTGACAAAAGCATTGACGGAACAGCACATATATGCACATCAGGACGCACTTCCCTTGTCTCCCCTGGGAAATCCTCCTCAGGGTTATGCTATGTCCATCATATTTTTTGTTCTGTAAAAATAACCTCCACCACACAAAGACAACCCAACATGAGGTTTGCACTGTCAATGTCGTGGCTTCCTATGAAGGAGCGTCTGTAGAACTGGATTTTTCCCAAATGCTCCATAGCTGTTGGCTCTGGGACCTCACTTACCCAGCAATGCTCTCAACCTTTCCGGTGGCCTGTGGCTGTAGCATGGCAAACAGACCCACACAGGTCAGGACATTCTGCAGTTATCCTGCACCATCGAGTTTTAAGTGAATGGTAATAATTTGCTTATAATGCGCAAGTCATGGCTTCTTCAGGCATCTATGGAGGGTTGGCCAAGATGATGAGTGATGAAGAGCTTGCTCGAGAAAGGCTTTTCCAGTCTATTACTGAGCTCGTTTCTAAAAAGGGCAGTATCCCCTTTGTTTTCTCTTATCTCCAAAGCAAGATCCTCTTTTCATTACTGATAATAACTGTAAGTTATATTTTCTCTCCACTCTCAAAAACCAGTCTCATCAAACGTTTATCAGTTCATTCTTTTAAAATTCTCAACTCAGAATGTTTACTTTTTTTTCCTATTTACTTTGAGTTTGGCAAGTATTTGCTTTTTAGCTTCATAAAACAGAAAGGGTAGTTTACTGTTGTTAAACATTTATACGTCTCTTCTAACAGACACCTTTGCTGTTTCCCATCTCCTCCCACACACTGACCTTGCCTGTCTCCCAACTGCTGATTCTTGGCTATCACTGTGGTTCAGCTGGCAACACCGTCTAACTTCCTCTCTGTTTTCTTCTTCATTGGTAGCTTGCCTTTGACATAATGGTCTTCAGACTTTGCCTAGTAAACAGTTTTTGTTTAGGAGTCTACTTTGTGTAATATTAATATTGCTATCCCAAGTTTTATGATTAATGTTTATACAATGCACATTTTCTATTCTTTCCCTTAGCTTGTTGCTATTATTTATTCCATGCATCTCTTGTGAGTCATATGGACTTGTGTGTAGAAGGCTGCTCTAACAATGTGCTCAACCTCTGGGTGCCCCTGCTCTCGTGTCCCTCACCACACTGCTTCACACTTGGCTCTGAGACTCACTTTACCTGGGAGACATCAGCAAACACAATACCCAGGCTCTGTTCTCTGGGTTTGCCATCTTCAAATGCTGCAGCCTCGGAGGGCAGCATGTAGTCTCCCAGCCTTCGGAGAATGTCCCAGACTCTGGTTGGGTTTTCATTTTTATTTTTATACCTAGAGTTATTTGGGAAGCGTAGCCTCAATGCCTCAATTGAGAAAAATGCCTCCACCCTGGAGGCAAGTATGTAGGGCATTTTCTTGATTAATGTCAGAAGGCCCAGTCCACTGGGGACAGTGCCACCCCTAAGCAGGTGGTCCTGAGGCTGAGCAAGTCATCAGAAGCTTTCTTCCATAGCCTCTGCTTCAGTTCCTGCCTGCAGCCTCCTCCTTGAGTTCCTGCTGTGAGGAATCACAGTGATCCCCATAAGACCTGAGAGTGCTCAGAGGAAATTAACCCTTTCTTCCACAAGGTGCTTTTGTGTCATGGTGTTTTAGCACAACAACGGAAACCCTAACTAAAACATAGATGTACTACCCTGTGCAACTGAGGCCATTCCTCAGTTCATCCTCTAGAGAAACGCAGCTGCATGAATAGTCAGGGAAACTCAGCATGATTATTGATAGGCTGGCTCTTGCTGCTCTTTCTAGCGTGGCATTCTCGGGCTTGTGGTTGAAATATGCTGGTCACTTCCTGTTTAATGTAAATATGGGCACAATTGGGATGAAGTCTGTTGTCTTGTTATTTTTCTGCAATGTCCAGTTCTTTTGTTTCTCTTCTTCATTCTTTTGTTTGATCAAGTACCTCCTGATACTTCACCAAACACCATTCACTTTTAGAAACACAGCTATCTGTTGTCGGTGTCTCTTTCTCCATCATCGGCCTTTTTTCCCCCAGCTGATGATCATTGGATTTCAATACACATCCTTATTTTATTAATCTTATGCCTTTTCCCATATAATGAAATACTTTACATCAGTATCATTCACTCTCATCTTTTGCTACTATTGTAATATATTTCATTTATATATTTATGAAATTCCAAAATAGAGCAGATGCCTTACTTCTGTTGAGATACGTCACAACCCCCAGGAGATGCCTGAAACCTCAGACAGCTCCGAGCCCTCTGTGCATGCCATTCCGATGTGTGCAGGCCCAGCCCATCCAGTGATGTTTACAGTTGCAGTTCAGTCTCTGACGTCATCCTTACTTTCAGTGAGGTGTGGTGGCTCTGGCCCCAGGAGATCTCTTGCTGAAGTCATCATAGAGGCTTGGTGCTTTCTGGCATAGCACATCCTTATTGCTTGGAGCATCTTTTCAGTTCCAGTTGGCCACCCTCAAAGTCACCGCCCTCCCATGTCAGTGCACGGTGACCAGGACTGTAACTTTTGAAGTCTGGGGTGTGATAAGAAAACTAGCAACATTTTCTTTTTGTCATAATTCACTGATGAATTTGTTCTTGTCTTTGATCTTCTCTTTGGAATATTCAGATAGCCAGCACCACCATTCCAGTCCATTCGGGCCACAGTAAAGAAAACAAGAACTACTTTAACAAAATCGAGATGGTCCCACTCCAGTCGTCTCATGACAGAGACAGCTGCTAGCTAGGTGGCCAACGGAGGGGTAATGTACACAACACGGACACACAGGGTAAACAGTGACTCACGGGGACAAGACAGAGGGCTGCTGTCAGACCTCATCACAGTGCTGAGAAATGAGCACAACTTAAAACCTACACATTGTTTCTAGAATTTTCACCTCAACAGTAAAGGCTATAGTTCTCGACCACACATAGTACCTTTCTGTCCACATTCGGTAGCAAGGCTGAGCTGGAGGGAGAGTGGGGAGAAGTATGCTAGATCTGTACTGGATAATCCAACACACAAGGAAGGATTTGCGAAGAAAGAATTAGAGGGATGTGGGGCACTGAGAATTCAAATCACAGTGGGAGTTCAACTCCCACACCACACTGCCTCTGAAGATCAACTAGTAAGGCCAAAGACACACCCTGGCTGAGCAACCCACTCATTCACCCCCTCCCCCATCACAGAGCATAAAAAGTCCCTGCTTCTGTCCAGCCCTCACAGGAGAAAAGTATGCCAGTTAATTAAGGGCTTGCTACACAGGTAGGGACCCTGAGTTTGATCCCTAGAACACAAGGAAAAAGCCAGGCATGACAGCATGTGTGTGTAATCCAAATGTTGGGGATATGGAAACGGATGCATCCTTGGGGCGCACTGGCTAGAGTTCCAGATAGCAGTGAGAGACCCCTCAAGGTTGACCTCTGGTGTGGACCCACATACACATGTGTATCCTGCTTGCCACCCCCACAACATACAACACACACACACAAACACACATTTATTTATTATTAAATATGTAGTTCAATATGGAAGTATAGTTTGTGGGGATATAAAAGTACACACATTCATGGAGATGATAAACTCTAAATTCAAGGCAGCAATTCTTCCTGTAGAAGGAGACAGAGACTGTGTCCCCAGAAACTGTCCCCTGCGGCATTCTATTTTATAAGCCTAGAGGTATGACATGTGTTTATGATCCTTTTCTCTATACATTTTCATACCCCAAATGCTCACCCATTTAAACACTTGCTGGAGTGAGCAGCGGAAGAGGAACTTGGGGTTGTGTTCAGGGCCTGTCAGAGGTTCAGCAGGTCCCCACCACAGCAAGAGTGACAGCTCAGACGGCAGTGTCACTGCCTGATGTAACCAGGATTTTGTGGGGAGGGGGGTCGTGTGGGGCAGAGAAATTCCTTGATTCAGCCCTTGTCCCTAGACATGAGAATGCAGCCACAGCCGGGGTCAGTGGCACATGATAACACATCCGACGACGATGGAAGATTTGGGACGCAGACATTGTGGGTTCCTCTGACTATGCGGACGCTGTCTTCCTGCCTTCAGCCAGACGTCAGAAATGTTCCTGTCCGCTTTTGTCCTTTATGCATTTACAGCATGAGGGACAAGTGGCATTTCCTGAGTACCTGTCATGTGTTAGAATCTCTGATGGGCATTTTCCACACACCAATTCATAGTAGCTTCATAGCTGCATCCTATGGTGAGCCCAGGAGAAAGCAGACACTGGCAAGTCCACACTAGAGCCTAGAGAGGAGGCTCTGGGCAGAGTCATTCTCCCAATTTCATTTGCAGTACCAAATTTGGCGCACACCAGAGCATTGCAGCCAAGACATGGGGGCCATACTACAGCCCCCGCCCCAAAGTACGGTTTGCCAGATTTTGAAAAACCATCCACTATAACTTTTATAAAATGCAAACATTGGCATATTACATTTTTTTTAGGTGAAAAACTTGAAAGAAATGTCTTGCTTTTGGTGATGTCTTGCTATATCAATGACAACTTGGGGTTCAAGAGGGAGATTTTACTTTCTCCTATTAACACGATTCCAGAAGGAGAGCGGGAAACACTGGCCCACAGCACTCACAAAGGCATGTCTGAGGCTCTGTCTCATGGCTCCAAGGTGGACTCTGTCCACTCAGCATTACTGTGACTCAGGCTGGGAAACTGTAAACAAACCTGTTGTGAAGACAAGGCCTGTGCATACTTCTCAGGAAGAACTCTTGCTAAAACCATTAGGCAAGGAAATAGTGGCGTTTATCTTGCCTTACCCTGAAGAAGTATTTTTCACCTATATCCCTCTATGCAGGGATAGACCTGCCCATGTTCAATGCTTCAGGAAAGGATGAGCCAGAGAGATCCGGGACTCACTGTGAACTTGCTGTTGGACACACTGTGAAGATGTGAGGTGGGGTTTGCCGGGGAGGATTTGAGATGACCCTTAGCTGTAGATCAAAACTCCTAGTAACAACCACAACAGTAACCACTGTTCACCGAGCACTCGCGATAGTAACCACTGTTCAGTGAGCACTCATGATAGTAACCATAGTTCACCGAGCACTGGCGATAGTAACCACTGTTCACTGAACATCGATGGCACATCTGCATCATGAATCCCCCCAGCATTTTACAGACAGAGAAAAGGAGGCATATTCAAGTTCTTCCAAACACTAAATTCCCAAGACTCCCCTCCCCTCTTATTTTAAAATTTAAAAATAGATTTAGAACTCGGTCTTTCAGGAATAGCAACATGGAATCATTCTGCTCCAGAACCAAGAGGTGTTTCCAGAGCATGGCAAAGTTAGGTGCTACAGCAAGCTGAAGTACCGGAGAGGGTCACAGGAAGGGTCTAGATTTCCATTCACACTGCACGCTGCATGATCTTAGCATCCCTTCTGTTTGCTGAAGCAACAGCAAGACCTTCAGCCTACCCTCCTCACACCCCCACTGACTCTTCCCTCTCAGGACCACTGAGCTCTCAGGACCATGAGGAAACGTGTGAACAGGCTTCAGGGAACTGTTTCCCTGAGGAAGGCAGGGGTCAGGGTGGTGAACTGTGTAAGCCTCTTTCCTTGAATTCAAACTGTACATAACAGTAAAATTGTGGGGCATTCTCAAGTATGGCCGTCAAACACAGGACACAAGGTCCATGGTTCCTGGCTCCAATCTAGGTTCCTGCAGTTACACAGCAGAGTGGCCTTGAGTCTTTTCCGCCTGGGTATCCCCACTTATAATATGACATAATAAAGAATGCAGTTCTAAAGAGAGTCCCACAGGTAGTCATTATTTTCCCTAGTAATAGCTGAAGAAAGTCTATTTACTGGTACATGGTAAGCCCTTATTACAGAATATATGTAGGCACCCCCTACATATTTGTATGTATACACATATGTGGTTCCATGTGAGCGTCTCACAGACAACAGACCAGAAGGCAGCAGGTACAGGTAGACTGAGAAGGCTATATGTAGTAGGGAAAAAATAACTGAGTTCAAATCTTAAATTTGTGAATAACGTCTGATGCCGAGTAAATGGACGGATCAGCACAAACAACCAAGTCCTTCTGGGACTCTTTTTCCTCACTGGTAAAACAAGATCAGTGGGTTGAATAAGATATGATAATCCTTTGACCCACAGCTATTTTGTTGGCCCTGTGTTTGAATCTTGCGAAGTCTGGAAGAAAGGTGAAATTTCCAGTACAAACCAGTCCTTTGGGAGAAGGCATCTAACCCTCACTGCCCGTCCCAAACCATCACAGATGCAGCTAAACTAGCAGGATCGAGCAAATGGGCGTCACTGCCTGAAGGTAAGTGAGCAGGGTGGCAAGCCCAGTCTTGGAATCCCTGCAGGAAACAGAGCTGCTGAGACAGAGGAAGGCACACCCTCTCACTCCAGGTCACAAGGAGAATGGCCTGATCATCAACGGGAGGGATCCAGTGAGGAGCCAGGAGAGGGCTCCTAACCCAACTACCCCGTGGTGGGCCACAGATTCAACTCAGTCACACAGTGGTGGGTGGCGCAGGGGACCGTAACCCAGCCACCCTGCAGTGTGAGGAAGGGAAAGCTAACTCTGCAACCTGCCTCGCACCAGACTCTGTTTCTGGCATCTGCTTCTTCCTTCTTCGGAATGATTGCGGAGATTCTACTCAGGGGGCAAGATGTGCGGATTTAAAAACATTACTTCTCTATTCACAAATTTCTTTATCTTGTGATCTTAACATTTTCAGTGATGAAAACTCAGTTGATTCCAATCCCTTCTCTCCCTCTCTGGGTTCAGAGGAAATCTCAGCAGCCAGGAAGACAAGAGCCAATTTTAGGGATCCGTGAAATAAACTCACAGGAAAAAACGGAGGTACACATGGGAAATATCCCAGTCCCTACGGATGATGAAGGTACCATGTCTCTAAAATGAAAGGTTTAGGGATAGAAAAGCATTCACAGAGATGAAAAAATGCAAAGGAAAAAGTGCACACAAAGCTGAGTGCTGTAGACAGCCATAAAAAATCAAACAATGACATGGTGACTGCAGGACCAGGCTGAAACGTGCTCAGAGAGCGTCAATAAAAACCATAGACTGGGACTGGAGTGACTCAGGTGGGGAAGGGCTCGCCATGTAAGCATCAGGGCCCAAGTTCAAAGCCCAGCAAACACAAAGCCAGGCATGTTGCCATGCACCTGTAATCCCAGTGCAGTGAAAGCAGAGACGGGGTGGGGAGTGAGGTGGGGGCATGGCGGGGGTTGCCTGGGGCTCTTTGGCTAGTCAGACTAGCTGAATCAACCAGCTCCAGGTTTAATGAAAGGGCCTGTCTCAAACCCATACACATAAAAACAAAAAGAATCTCAACAAATTTAAATAAAAAGTGCTGGAGCAAAATGGACAAAGACACTCAGTGTCCCTCCCTGATCTTTACATTCATGTGCACACACACAAACGTACACATACACACAATGAAATAAAAGACAAATTAGACACATACTTAGATCATAAAAGAGAGCTTGAGCAGGTCAGAATGCTAATTAACAAATCAAAGGAGTGTAATGATAAATAATAGGAGAAAAAGGTGTTAAGCTGGAGAAGTTTACGTTTCAGATAGCATGGCTTAGATGCTATACAAAGTCACTTACAGAATCAATGAGATGACTCATACCCAGATATATCACGTTAATAATTTCTTAAAAATATTTGAGATAAAGAAAAATGTCCCAAAAACTTCTGGGGAAGAACATCCCAGGGTTTTGGGAGAGGAGGGTATATAGCACATGGATTGCATGGCAGTCCATCAGCAACACTAATAAAACCAGAAACTAACACCCCAAAGTAAATTATCCTAATTGTTTTCTTTGAAAAAAATTGATTCTGAAAACCGAGGGAAGGATAAACAATAATCACGTGGGAACCACCTTCCCGAATCATTACCTAGCAAGAGTAAATTTATGCCTACAAATGAGTCAGAAGTTAGCATTGAGAACAAGGCACATCAGTGAGAAGGAGCATCAACTTCAACAGATCTGAAGTTCGATTTACATCAACAACAGCTTTTATTATTAAGAAAAGATAAGTTACCAAAAAAAAAAAAAAGCCCTTCATCTCAAGATGACAGAAAAGGGTGAAAGAGAGGGAATGAGAATTCATAATAGTAATATAAAATAATGAATCATAAAATTTTAACAACGTATAAAACAGAAGTATTTATAAATTTAAGAAATAAACCATTAGGTAACTGGGAAAGTCAGAACTAATAAAATATTTCATTAAAATGATGTGTGTGTGTGTGTGTGTGTGTGTGTGTGTGTGTGTGTGTGTGTGTGTGTGTACAACTGTACAGGGCTGGGCATGTGGCTCAGTGATAGAACAGTTAGCTAGCATGTCCAAGCCCTGGGTTCCATCCTCAATACCCAAGAGAAGGAGAGAGGCAGAGTGGGAGTGGGGAGGGGGCAGAGAGAGACGGAGACAGAGACAGAGACAGAGAAGAGGACAGAAGAAAAATTCTGTAAAAACTAGTAATTCTCCCCCGCCCCCAAACGTTATTTCTTAAGCTACTCCTGGAGTCATGGGCTGAACTACTGATTGTCCATGTTGAAGTCCCATGGATGCCCCTACAAGCATTTTACGTGAGCACTAACAACCTAAGTGATGTAAGAGGAGGTGTTCCGCTCACAGCGAGAAGAGCATTAACACTGAATACAACTTAGGAAAAGAACAAAACCTTCCTAGAGGACACAACACAGAAGTGATAAGCACCCGTAAATAACACTGAGTGCTGTGGAGTAAGAACGCAGCACCATCCTTGCCAGGGCCAAGCCTTTCAGACGACTCAGATGAAAACCCCAAGGATATTTGGAACACTAGAAAAAAAAAATCTAAAAGCACATGGTTGGAAAAATCCACCAAAGACCAAGGAGATTTTTGCTCAATATTAGAAATGAGGAAAGACCAGTCCTCCAGATGTTGAAACTAATTAAAACAATGTGGTTTGAGTGTAGAACTGTAGGAAAACAAAATGGAACCAGAGCAGAGCAGAAAGCAGAGCCCAAGTCCGCCCAGGCCACTTTTACGTGGCTGGTTAAAAGGTTGTTCCACAGCAGCGCTGGAAAAAGCGCTTCCCAGCACAGGGGAAATGTCAGAAGTTGGCCCCATACCTTACACAGTAATAACTTGTGGAAAACTTAAAGTAAAACATTCTAATTGCCATAAGCAAAAGTAGTAATAACAGAACAATTATAAATAAGAATGCTAACTTTCTGAATAATATACAGAAAACAGAATTCCCTTTCACATGAAAAGAACACACCATAACCAAATACAACCAGAAATATGAACATCAGCCAGCATTTTAAAATCTTTTTAATGGCTTCTACTCCCATGGCATGTAAAGACAAAGAAAAGATATACGACCATGTTAACAGACCTGGTTAAACCCATCAACTCTCTGGATTTCTGTTAAAGTGCTAGTTAGACTCCTCGGACAGGAGCTCATAGATAGACAATAAAACATTTGAAGTGTTTCAAGTCATGTCATGATTAAGGCTGGGAGTTTCCAGGGACTCATCTGCAGTAGTTCACACAGCACTGCTGTATTATAACAATACTTTGGCCAGCGTTCTACACTCTGCTATGCTAATGAAGTAGCCCGCAGATCTGGCTTATTTAAACTGGGGAAGCCGAGAAACCATGGAAGGGGACATGATCTGACCCAGGCTCTGACTCAACCAGGTTCAGAATCCAGAGGTCAGAAACGAGTTCTGCCATTGGCCTGTTACTGGACCTCAGGGAACTTCCAGAACCTCAGTGTCCTCATTTGTGAAAGGGAAGGAAAGCCCAGGCCTTCTGCAGCCTGCCACGGCCTGCCACAGAACAATATATAGGAAGACCTAGAAAGCGAACAAAACTGTGGGGAGTGGAAACCCCAAAGGTAGCCCACACAAGTGAGTTCCATATTTTCACTTCCTCTTTTCTCTTAACCTGAGGACAAGTTTCATGGTATGGTGGTGGCTGAGGTGTCTGGGAATCCTGGGGAGAGGCCCCCCTACTCTGGCTTTGCCTCAGAAGTGGGCTGCCTCTTGGCAGTCTATCTGACCCAAATGCCAATAGATACCCCCTTTTTGGCTAGATTCTTGGGGCGATTCTGGAAAGACTGCAGAAGGAGGCTCCCAATTGTGTGCCCGAAGCTGGAGGTCTCAGATCACTCCTGTGCTGCACAGGGGTAGATCCAAAACAGCCTGGGTAAGTGTTTACTAACTGAGAGGACATCGAAACCTCTGTCCACACTAGAGATACAGGAGTGGTCTGACCCCGGATTACAGCGAACGGAAGCAAAGTAAACAAGAAAAAAACCAAAAAACCCCAAGGCTCAAGCAACATAAAAGTAAAGCTACACTCTAAAAACTTACTTAACTAATAAATGCATCTAAAAAATGTGTGCTCAGCTCTCATGGGGAGCGGTGATTGTGACGCCAATCCCGAGAGTCTAGAACCGTGACAGACCTGACAGCAGTTACAGTGACCACCCTGTGACGTCACCCAGACACCAGGGATGAAGACGAAACAGTACTTGACAGAGTCGTGAAAGTTTCACGGGGAACCAAATGGAAATTTTAGAATGGAGAAAGTAAGTATCTGCAATTAAGAATTAAGCAGGGAAGCTCAATGGCTGAAGGAAGATGACGGAGGAAGGGACCACTGACCCAGGAGATGGAACAGCAGAAATCATCCACTGAGAACAGAGAGAAGGACTGAGACAGATCTGAGCCAACTTCAGGGCGGTGTGGAGTGACATGGAGATGTCTTCACCTGCACCGTGGGATTCCCGGAAAGAGGAGAAAGTGGATGTTACAGACAACTTGTACAGCAGTGGTTGTAAACTTGCCAATTCTAGTGAAAGACAAGAATTTACAGACTCAGTGAGCTCTGCCCAGACCCCCACACATTGTAACCAAACTGCTGAGAACTGAAGATGAGAAACCTTAGCCGTGGTTGGAAGGAACCACTGCTGTAACTGCACACAGAGTACGAACTTAAATGACACACCATGAGGAACCAGAGAAGAACATGTCATCGTTCTCATTTTGGTTCCTTTACTGCACCTCAGCACACTGTACTTTATTTTATGTCTTCAATCTCACCATAGTTTTCCCTGTATGCATTCTGGATCCCAAGAACATATCAAAATACACTGCAAATATTTCTTCAATATTGTGTTTTTCGATGAACACATTTTTTCAACTTGTTAAAATGAGAATCTTTCCTGACTGATGCCCTGTTGTTTTGTGTGGGAGTGTGTGTGTTCAAATGTAGGCATGGGTGTGAATGTACACAATATGTGTGTGAGTGTGTGTGAGTGTGTGTTTGCCCTCAGGTTCCTTCCTGAGAACGGATCTCACAGGTTTATAATTTTGCCGAGCCGGCTGGCTAGCTGGGTGCTGAACTTCCAGGTAATCTGCCTGTTTCCTCATCCCATCCCACCATGGCTAGGATAAGAGGAACATTCAGCCAGTCTGCCTTGTTAATGTGCATTTTGGAGCTCCAAATTCAGGTCCTCACATTTGCAAATTGAGCATTTTACATCTCTCCAGCCTGGTGCCCTTTTATTTTAACAAGTTTCTTTTAAAACTCTATAAACTTCCTCAGATACACATAGGATATAACAATGCATCCTTTACTGTTTCAGAGGGATGTTGTAAAGAAGAAAAAGATGGAGATTCCCATACCCAACAAATTACTTTAAGACAAGTCGGAAAAGGGTCAAAAAACCCGATTTGCAGCCAGCCTCCCTAGGGCTTCTGAGAGTGATCACTTGTCTCCTCTGTACATGGTAAGATTGGGTGAGTATTGGACCCATGCTTAGCCAGGCAATGCAGTCACCACAGGAGACTCACAGCCTTCAGCATTAAAGGCTGATTGGAGCAAAGTGGGGGTGCTAAAGAAACCAGTGGTAACGAAGTGAAGGCACAATTAGAATCCAAGTAGACTGAGAGGAACACTGTCAGCTTGGCGCTCTGATGGTGTTTATCCATCTCTCACCTGCCCTGGCCAGCTGCCCAGCGGTTACCGAAGCCTCAATGGGGGTTGGAACTTCCAGATCAAAGCTGGAATGGCTACCCACTACACCGTGGCAATAGCTTACAGCATCTATAGGAGCTGCGTGCACTTGACTTCTTGGTCACACTGACACATCCAAAGGGTAATTGGTGTGAAGTGACACCAGGATGCCATAGTTCCCACAGGATGTGAAGGACAGGTAAGATCTGGTTCTCATTTGGGACTGATGATACAGGCACCCCCTACAAGGATGCTTAGCACCCACAGGCTTGGATTAGCTCAAGAGTTTCTTCTTATCCACGTAGGAGCCGAGCCAGTGACCAAAGAAACCATGGCTGACTCTATGAGCCACGTCACTGTCTTAGCCGTGTGCCTCGGATGCACCTGGCATAGTGTTAGAGACAAGGGTGTGGCAGGATCAGTTAGACTTTTTGTTCATTGCCCCTTCTCCGAGCAGAAGCCAGACCTGCTGAAGGATGGCATATAAAGACCAAGCAGGGTCACGACTCTCTCACATGGCCAGGTCCTTCCTCAGAGCTTCTCAAAGTGCCTGGTCAACCCTGAAGGAGGTTTCTTGGACTTCAGGGTTCTCTCTTTAGAGAGAATATGCAAGGAGAAGGGGAACAATGGTGCCTGGACCTAGTCTGGGTTCTGTTTGGTGTCCATGGGAAGGAGGCGTGGTCTTCTGGGTTTCTGGGCATCTCAGCAGCATGCATGCTGAGAGAGGAAGACTTGAAAGTGGAGTTACAGATGGGAAACACAGGTATGGAGAGTCATGGGCACTGGCTTAGACTTGCTGGTCTGAGCTAGAAAGCGTGTTAATTCTAATCTCTATAAAAGGATGTTCCCAGCTGAAGTCTTCCAGCCCTGCCTACACTTGCTATGGTCTGGCTTGGGGACTGCGAATGGACACATGGTCCTCAGTGTGGACCACTGAGAACCAGCAGCTAGGGGGTAAGGCCTGGGGGAAGTAGCTGTGTCCCTGGAGGACGGCCCTTGAGATTACAGCAGCTGTTGCAGGGCCCAGACTCTTTACCAACTGAACTGTATGAAGAGTGGGCCTAGCGCTTGACTCTCTGGGTCCCATCTCACCACGTGGTCTCTGCTGCTGTGATGCCATGTGTTACATCTGATGTCTAGATGCTGGCATATACTCCTGACTCTCCAGAAATGTGAGCTAAATAAACCTCTTCTCTTTATAAAGTACCAAGTCTGTGGTACTTTGTTAGAGCAACACAAAGATGGCTCAACCCTTGTCCCTCCTCCATTTCTTTTCCCAATATACCTGTATTAAGTAAGCAGGAATCTCATGTCCCTACAGTGCTTCCCTCAAGTGGACCACACCACAGTTTTCAGAAAAAGTACTCAGTGATACGAAGGCAAGAAGATTATCCTTTGCCCTTCCCATGCCTCATGATAACTATGAATAAATGGCATGTGTCCGTCACCAATGGTCTTCATGTGTGGAGTGGCATATGGTTAAATCCCAGAGAATATTTGTAAAAACTGACATTTACCTGTACTTGATTAAAATTTATTTGGTGCCACAACTTTCCTTTACTATTCCCATCCCTGGTAATCACACAGGGATACATTTCAGGCTCTTACCTCCCCGATGGAGGGTTTGCTGCACTTCTGAAACTCTAGTTTACAAAATAAATCCAATTCAAATGGGCAAAAACACAATCCCCATAGAACCTCATTTGCCAACAATCTGTTCCAACTCAGCAGATGGAGTTAAGGTTCAAAGGCAAGGTTCATCTCAACATGGTCTAGTCATTTAAAACATTTCCCCAATGTCAGGAAATGTCATCAGAAGTCACTGCAGAGTGAGCCCGCAGAACGCCCAGATGCAAAGGTCAAGGCTCGACTTAAGAGAGCGTCTGTTAGAGTGATGGACCGCTTGCTGAGACGCCAGGTGGCACAAGTCTCAGGGCTATTCGGGAAGACAGACTTTGAAACGACGTAAGTGAAGTCTCCTTACCTGTCCTCAGTTAGCTTCATTAAGGTTGTCCCTCGAGTGGAGAAGACGATGAAGGACATCCTTAGCTGCGGGCTGGAAAGGAGAGAAACTGTTAGGTCAGACAGAACACCTGGGGCATGCTGGTCCCTTCCTGGCTTCCTTCCTGTTTTTATCTTTGTGTCATAGCTCCCAGAGCTGAGGAACCACCTTAATCGGAGTCCCAGAGGATGCGGTAAGAGTTTAGCCAATGGCCAACTTGAAGCTCTGAACTGAAGGTGGCTGCTGTGTCTCCCTTCTGACGGGACACTGTCACAGAGTGGATACATTACAATAAGCAAGATGAACTCCATCCTAATCCAGGACTTCCCAAAAGGGGGCTTGTCTACAGCATGTCCATGAAATGGGGAATCCTGTGACCTAAGTCTGACAACATCTCTCAGGAAGATCACTGTTCACTTAGTTCCTTCTTGAGGGAGGAGGGCCTGCAGAGCCACAGAGAGTCTCTGCTGCTCAGTGGCTACATGACTTATTCAGCACTCAAAAGCTCCCAGTGTAAAATTCACTCTCTGGGTAACAGGCAGTCTCACCTGAGGAATGGCAAGAAGCACTGGCAATTTGCACAGGGCTTGGCAACTAGCTGCTGTCCTGCAGGGCCCTCATGGGAAGGCCAACTGGTCAACCAGTGTGGCACCAACCTGTGTCTTCACAAGGCACTGACCTCACAGAGCTGAGCTGGCTCTGAGCCTTGCACACACAGACCTCTTTTCATCGCTCAGCTTTGGGCCTGAGTCTCAATCGCCTGAGCATCACCACTGTCTCCTAGCATCACCCCTGACTCTGCTGCATTCTCCATGCTGCTCCCCAAACTACTTATCATGAAATATAAATCAGGTCTTGTCATTTACCTGCTATAAAAGCTTTGGCTACTCCTAGAATGAACCTTCCATTATTTCTATGTGACTGACATATCTTCGATTGGGGTTTGGGCTGCGACTTTTTTAGCAGAGTGGAGAAGCAGTGGAGATTGGACAGGGATGAGCGAGTCAGCAAGAAAGCAGAAGTTAGAGGAAGAACAAAGACACCCAAGAGACCAGAGTCAATGGCATGGGATGGACAAAGTGGGAGAGTGGCCTGAAAGGGGGGCAGCTGGCCCTCGTGGATGGCAGAAGGACATGCATGCAACTCTTGGGAGCAGGACTGGGTGCTGAGGGAACATCTATCTGCCTGCTTCCCTCAAGGTTCTCAGTGACCAGGAAATGGGGTTATTTTCTGAGAGTGATGGATATGAAGTGTAGGTCTGGAGTTCAAAGAAAGGGTGAAGAGTAAGAACTGTGGGAGTCAGAAAAAAGGGAGATGAAAGGATTTCAACTCAGAAGGATCCTCTTCAGTCAGCAGTGACATATTTATACTCGTATCAACCACCATTGTTGCATGGGTTCCCTCTATCCCACAGCATTCTATTTAAGGAATAAATAAAACCACCCGTTCAGCTTTTTGAGAAACTCCCACTGATTTCTACACTAGCTGCATCAGTTTACACTCCCACAACAGTATATGAGGATTCTCCCTTCCACACATCCTCACTAGCATTTGTTTTCTTGGTAATGGCCACTCCAACTAGAATGACATGGAGTTTCAAAGTAGTTTTGATTTGTATTTCCCTGACATCATTTTTTTTTGAGAACTCTTTTTCTTGTTGATTAAATTTTGAGTTATTTCTAGGCTTTGGATGTTACTCCTCCTTCAGACCTGTAGCTGGCAAAGGCTTTATCTGATTCTACTGATTGCTTCTTAACTTGATTGACAGTTTCCTTTGCTGTTCAAAAGCTTTTAAATTTCACAAGGCCCTGTTGGTTAATTATTTGTCTTATCTCCTGAGTAACTAGAGTCTTGTGCAGAAATTCCTTGCCTATGCCTGTATCTTGCAGTGGTTTCAGAGTTTCAAGTCTTCAGCTGAGGTCCTTGATCCATTTGGAGTTTATTTTTATTCAGGGTGAGAGATGTGGATCTAGTTTCATTCTTCAACACGTAGCTATCCAGTTTTCCCAGCACCATTGGTTGACAATACTATTTTTTCTTCCACTTATTCAAGAGTGTACCTGGCACTGCCAACAGCCCTTGGGCTATTGCAGAAACAAAACTCAGTGACAGCTTGGCCCCTGCACATGAGGAGTCTGCTATGGTCTGGATATGAGGCATCTCCCTGAAAAGCTTGTTTTGAAGCTGATGCAAGCAATGTTCTGAGGTGGGGCTTCAGAGAAGTGATTAGATTGGATCATGAGACTCTACCTTCATTCATGGCTCAATAGATTAATGGATTCAACATTTGGATAGTCTGTTAAGAGATAGGGAAACTGTAGAAGGTAGAACCTAGGTAGAGGAAGAGGGTAACTGGGGGTGTTCCCTTGAAGTTATACCAGGTCTCCAGTCCTTGCCTGATGCTGCCTCTGCTTCCTGTCCACAATAAGGCAAGCAGTGTTGCTACACCACACGCTTGGGCCAGGAAGCTCTACCTCACCATGTTGCAAGAATCCTAATTGGTCTCACAATAAAAACCTGGAGCCAGATATTGGGATAAATGCTGAAAGATCAGAGAGACAAAGGAACAAGCCACCAGAGAAACATCTCACTACTACCAAATCCTCAAGCTGAGTGGAAGACAAGATCCTTTCTCTATGAATCCTCTGACTGAAAGCCTCTGAGTCCTCAGTTGAAAAGGGCTCTAGTTCCTGTCTCCTCATGCCTTATATACCTTTCTCTACCCAGCCATTTCACTTCCTTCCTAGTGCTGGGATTAATGGCTTGTGTGCTTCCCAAATACTGGCAGCAAAGGCATGAGATCTCAAGTGCTGGGATTAAAGATGTGTAACTCTCCAGCACTGGGATTAAAAGTGTGTGCCACCACTGTCTGGCTCTGTTTTCTCTCCTAGACTGAATCAATCTCATGTAGTCCAGGGTGGCTTTGAACTCACAGAGATCCAGATGGATCTCTGCCTCCCAGGTGCTAGGATTAAAGGTGTGTGCCACCACTGTCTGTCCTCTATGTTTAATCTAATGGCTGGCTCCGTCCTCTGATCCCCAGGCAAGCTTTATGTGATACACAATATATCACCATGTCACCACAGTCTGGGGACAGTGGAGGTAGTACGGCACACGACCGCTGCAACTGTGAGCCCGAGTAAACTTCCCTTCTTCTAGGTTGTTCTCCAAGGGGTTTGTCACAGGGGACAAGAAGTGTGACACAAAGTTCACAGGAAGGCATCCAGAGGAAGAAGGCCATAGAAAAGCAACTTGAGGTCTAAGGGTAAGCCAACAAGATGGACCTCGTTGTTTTCTTTCTTCAGCTGTGAAGCAGGAGACTGGGATAAGTGTTTGCTCAGTGGCTCCACCCGTGTCTTTGAGTCTAATATAGTGAAGAGCATGGAACTGCTGACGGGCCTGGCAGACAGTGCTGGAGGCCCACTTCCACGCAGATGCTGGGTGATTGAGCACACACACACACACACACACACACACACACACACACACACACACCCGTTCTCTTTGTATGTTCCTTTTCTGGACCTCAGGTTCAGCCAAGGTTAAGCCAATTGCTAGCGTTGGATTCAAAACTCATCTAGCCCAGCTGGATCCTTTTCCACTGGGCTCCTGTGCTCAGAGGGAGAGATGAAGACAGCAAGTAGAGACAGAACAGAAGCTGTCAAGGACTTGGACGTAGATGTGCTTTATGTCACTTGAAAGGGTCACTGGGTGAGAGTGCAGGAGAGGATGCTTGGCTCCATAACAAAAAAGACTTTAAACTGAAATGATCCAAGAGGCAGCAGTTTCTCACCAATGCTTTTCAGCTTGAGGCTCCCGAACGGCTCTCAGGCTAGACTGGGAAGTCTCTTCTATCACTCCGAAGTTCAATGATTTGTCTAAATGCTTGTTAACATCACACACACCCCGTCTCTCTCCTTGTCGGTACTTCTTCTCCATGCTGTCCTCTCAGCACCTACTTTCCTAAGTCACCTGGGTTTAGGTGATTCCTGCTGCAGATTCAAGGCCACCTGCTGCCCTTCCTTTCCTGTTAGGGAGGTAAGAGCATGTTGCTCGGTAACTAGGTATAGGAGGAGACTGTGCCATCGCCCTGGCCTCAGAGGATCCTGTGCTATAAAAATGGACTGAGCAGTTTTGTGCTCACTCACATTGGTCTCCATGGAGACCGTCTACCACCAGGGGGATTGCATCATCGCTCACGATGCTCACACCAGCTGCACCAAAGACCTTGACAATGTGATGTAGTCGCATCCATGAAAGCTATGTGAGCCCACAGAGGGTGATGTCCCCTCCTTTACTAGTGGATGTCCTTAAGTAGCACCTCCACAGCTCACAGTGACTGTGTTCAAACCTGTCTGGGAAGACGTGGTCAAGCCCACAGAGAGAGGATGCAGGGGTCATGTGACCAGTCGTGACTAGCTTGGGGCTGTGGTGTGTTCATATTAAAATCAGAAGGGGTGTAAGCAAACTGACATGAGCTGGTCGCCTAGCACTTTGTGACACCTTACCCACAAGTCCACTCAGTGTGCGCCCCCACAGTGTCTGGGAGCTACTGGAGCAGTCAGTGGGCTAGACTGGCCATCAGCCACGAGAGATGTGACTGGAGCAACACTCACCTGATGAATCTGTGAGCCAGCTGCTCCACGAAGTAGTAGATTTCATTCCAATGGTGCAGCACGCTTCCTGACCTACGGGACAGAGCGACAGGCCGTTAGCACTTGGTGCCATGTTCTCCGTCTACTATTCTATGCAGATCCAGCCCGTTAACTGGGTTCACTCATTACCTGAAATTGGTGTAAATTTGGAAATTATCTATAAGGCTGTTTTATAATATTTGAAGAATTCCTCCAACTCCATCTCCCCTTGCCACCCCGCCCTCCACTCCAAACTCTTACAAGGAAGTAAGCAGACAAACAAAAAACCCAGGGCTCGGATCACAAGCTGGCTCCAGATCTCAATGGCACTGTTATTTATGTGCTCCTGTAAGAGACTCTATTCCAATTCTGTTGAATAAAATCAGCAAACTGACTGTGGTGGGTTAAATGAAAGTGGCCCCCACAAGGCACTATTAGGAGCTGTGGCTTGTTGGAGGAAGTGTGTCACTGGGGATGGGCTTTGAGGTTTCAGATGCTCAAGCCAGGCTCATGTTACACTCTCTTCCTGCTGCCTTTGGATCCAGATGTAGAACTCCCGGCTCCTTCTCCAGCACCATGTCTGCCTGTGTGCTGCCATGCTTCCTGCTGTGACAATGACGACTGAACCTCTGAAACTGTAACCCAGCCCCGTCAGATGTCTTCTTCTATAAGAGTTGCCGTGGTCACCGAGTCTCTTCACAACAATAGAAACCCTGACTACGACATTGGCTAGACAAATGATACACCAAGTCTTAGATTTATGAATACAGATATCTGCAGAATTTTAAAGTAAATTATTAGAGAAATGAATTCAGCAGGTTTCCTAAATAATAATCGATCAATTGGTGGAATTTATTTTAAGAAAGCACTGGGAGTTAGACACGCAGGAAAACCTTTTGACTCTACTGTGGTTATTCAGATTAATGAACAAGAGAAGAAAATGGCTCCACCTCTCACTATATCAAAAGGGAACGAGCTTACAGAAGAGAGGGAAATCAGTTCTCTGAAAATATGCAATTGTGGGATTTTAGACTTGGAAAGGTTTTTTTTTTTTTTTTAATCTCCTGAATCTGATATTGTTTTATGACCTTGTTCCCATCACCTTGATTCGGCCTGTTTTCCCCACAGTGCTCATGCACAGGCTCTCACAGTGGGACTATCTTGGCCCTTGTTTACTCAAATCTGTTATGCCTTTCCCTTTCACAAGTGGATCTGCCCAGCAGAGCCCCAGCCTGCCTGCCCTTCTGATAGATGAGGCTGTAGTTTGCTTTCTGTTCTGACACTTTGTATTGCAAACGTTTTCCACCGGTGTCTGATTACATTTATTTATTTATTCCTGTGTGTTATGTGGGTATATGTGTGTGCAGACATGCGTGTACATGTTTGTCCGC
>CABHPR010142300.1:474-27115 GCA_902168415.1 Peromyscus melanophrys
TGTGTGTGTGTGTGTGTGTGTGTGTGTGTGTGTGTGTGTGTGTGTGTTTGCGTGCGCACAAAAAAAACTACAGGGAGATGTAAGGAAATTGATGAGTATCTCCTTCTAGACTACTATATGCTTAAGTCCACTTCTAACCTTCCTCAGCTATGCTATTGAAACAATTTTGGTTCACTTCCAATATCATATATTTAATCTATAGTCAATTTTTGAGTATTCTAGAAACAATTTGTTGTTAGTTCTTACAGTAGAAACCACTATATGTATGGGTACTAAAAAATTAATGTCTATTTCCCACACTGTAAACTACATGAGGAAGAATTAATGTTGAGTTTGTTCAATTTGTGGTAATCAAAGCACACAGGACCATTTAGTGTAGTCTTTCTTCCCAAAGAGCCATATTCTAGTAGACTTAAGTCTGAGATGAGAAGTCCATCTGTGCAGTAGTAGTATAGATGCTTGCACATGCTCCAACCTGATACTAATCTCTCCCTATAAAAAGGTGTGAGTTCTTTCAGTACCGGTTTGCACAGGACACAGTTTCTGACTAAGATGTACCTCCAAAGTTATCAGTTTCAGTGAGTAAATAGACATTGATCAGCGGACATCATTCCATGAAATATGACATTAAATCTGGGTCAGTCAAAGCTAGATCTATCTGAAGAACGTCAATGACTTCAGTAAAAGAAAACACTCAGCTTCTGTTAACAATAATCATAAGTGAGGTTACAAAACAAAACTAAATTAAATGTTAAAATTCAATTTGATTACATTGTTTGAAATACACGTGAAGATGAAATATTCATTTTACCTTGAAGCTGCAAAAAAGCTAGTGATTTGGTACCCAAAACTGGCATAGTAAGCATGTTCCATGATCGCCATCAACTGAATGCAGTTGTATCCTAGATACACAAAGCCCAAACAAAGTCAAAACTACATTTAAAAATGAATGGAAAATTGCATAATCTCAAGACATAACTTTTACAAAGAATCTGGAAGCTCTAATCATCATGCACAGCTGCACTACTTTGACACAGTTTACTTGTCTGACCTGCTAACACAATTGGACATTTTGTCTCCTAGAGTTACATTCTGCCTAGTTAGTTGAAATGTCTTCATTTTAATACACGACAAATAATATGCAAATATATACATAATTTTGCTTTAGAATATTAAACATGGAAATCTGCATATGCTAAGCTTCAGTTTTACTTGTAATATCCATACTGAAGATTATGAGGCTAAATAAAAGTAACTGATTGCATGATATATGCTTTTTACTTTGCCTCTTTTCATTATGATTCAGACATTTTGCCATAAAGCTTAAGAAATCTTATCAAATTCATTTTTTCTACAAAGTAGGTCTTATGAAGCCAGTAGTATTGTCCCTACGGAATTACTCTAAAGTGTTAAGTGTGTTTCATGTGCACACACAGACATGGGACAAACCTACAGCTTTTCTTTCTTTATCTGAATATATTTTTTTCCCAAGTGGTAAATGAAGTCACCCAAAAAGTAGGGATTGTCCTTTAAATATTCATAATAACAGTACAATTAGCCACAGTAAATAATCAGAGAAAAGCCAGAACCTCTTGACCTTATAAAAAAATAAGTGGAAAATCAGTTTTTGTTTTCTTCCAAAAACAATTTTATCCTTTGTCATATATGATCTGGTTGCTTGGAAAGTTACATTTCTGCAACAAACATACTAAATATGCTTATTACGTTCCTAATGTCTAATTCATATAAACTTCACAATTCTCTTAAAGAGTTCATAGACTCAGATTCATTAACAAGTCATTTAAATATATAACTGAACTTGTGAGAAAACCAAAATCCATATTAATTTCCTTCTCTTCAGTTGCTGTGTTTTAGCTCCTCATGACTGTGTTTTAGCACATCATAAATTCTGTAACAGCTACAAATACAAATTCAGAAGTAGAAATATATATATTTAAAGTATTTCTCCTAGATCTCATCATTGGCATATTGTTGCAAAAGGAAAATGATTTAATTCTATCAGACCTAACAGAAACACAGGTATAGAATCTTGCTCAGATGATGGGCATCAATTACCGTATATGTTAGAGTGAAACTCAGAGTTTTAATTACATCTCCATTATATAATAGATATTATTCTTATAGAGCTCCATCTCACATGTCCATTGTTTATTTGAATGGCACTAATCATGTCTCCCTTAGTGTGCTCTCTACCTACGGTGCTAGGCAACTCAAATAATGTTGCAGAGAAGCATCGTGTGCTGCTGAGGCCCATATTAAAAGCCAGGTATAAATAATTTATTATTCTATAATAATGAAAATACTTCTTCAATGAGTAAATGTAACATAATACCTATCCACCAATGCTAACAATAAATTTAATTAATCTTAGCTACTGGAATAGCAGTTCAGTTCACAATCACAGATAATTAGGATCTATACATAAGTGAAAACTTTAACCCTGACTTGGATTTAAATCATTCCTCTAGCTAAAAACTAAAATCCCTGGCAGAGGTGATATAATTAAATGTACTTTGTCTTCCTGTCTGGTTGTTGCAGCAGGCACCAAATATGCTACAGAATTATTTTTTAAAATGCATTACCTATAAAAAAATAATAGACATAACATCTATTGAAGCAGGTAGTCAGCCAAATACTATTTATTCTCAAGCTTCTCTGAAGACAGTCACGTCTGATACATGAACATCTCAACATGTTTCAAATGTGGTCCAGAAATGTTTGTGAAAAAAGTCATCCAGACATTGACAGTATATAATAACTGACCCAAAATGAGTTCCAGACACCTTACAAATACTAGATTTTTTTCATAAAATAATAAAATGGACTGGCTATTATCAATGGCCACGTCAAATGATAAAGGTTATCTTCTGTAGAAAAGTAATTACACTTGCATATTTATCTATAATTTGGAAGCCATCAGTTCACATTACTTTAAATTGAAATTGGAATAATATCTTGAATGCATATGCTCTATCTTATTCCATTTCTCTTTTCTATGCTATCACCATTACAGGGCAATTGGAGAAGTCTAAAATAAAATGCACTTCTATTACATACTTAATCTCTTAACACAAAAAAAGAGACACTTGTAATTAGCTTTTCTAATAAGAGAACAGTCCCATTAAAATTTTATCTGAATAAAAATCACAATTATTACTTACCAAGGTCTTTGATTCTTGGTAGTACATTGCTTGTAAAATGTTTATAAGAAGCTATTTTTCCTTCATGAGAAGAAATTCCCACATGAGATTCATAAATTCTTAGACTTCTTGGTTTCTTGGGTCTGGAATGCTTGAACTACAGAATACAGTTACAAATGGAACTAAACCAAGCATTTGGTTGTGACACTAACTAATCAAGTATGTGAAATAAAATAATGGATAAATTCAGCAAAATGCCTGTGATTATTCTCCAACATCAAAGGCAATGGCTGCATACACTATGTTTCTTAATCATCTATAGGATTGTATTAATAAGTCCACCTAAAAAAAAGAAGTCATGCAATAGCTCATGTGGCATGACTGATGGAGAGATTTTTTTTTGAGCCTATGCTTTAGAAAAAATATGGAGTCCTGATTGGCATATATAATTTAATTATTTAATACAAATTATTCATTAGCAAGATCAAGTAATACAAATGAAAAAATTAGTTCAAAAGTACATATAACACATGTGAAACATAATCATAAAATATTCCCTAAATACATTAGATCATTTAACATCTGAATGCCCTTTTCATAACTATACTAATCCATCATCATATACATGGTAGTAAGAAATATTAAATTGTTTAAATCTTTGTAAGTTTGAAATTGTAACTCAAAATATTAATATTCCTTCTTGATAAGTATATAGAAGTTTACTGGTTTTTTTTTAACTAACTTCAAAACCAGGCAGAAAGAAATTACTTCTATGTTTCATTGGATAGATATGGCAGACTCTGATATAAGATGTAGAACATAGAAATACTATCATGCAAAACACTAAGCAAGAAGTAAAGAAAGTCTTGGAGCATTGTTATAAAAGCTATAAAATATAAGAATTAATTTCCTAAGAAATACTGAAATAAGCAATTATTTAAAATCTGCTGATCTTACTTTATATGGGTCTTCTGGATCCCAGTGTATCCAATCATAATTCACATTGTCACTTTCACGAACCACATACTTGGCCCACGGTGAAATGCGATACAAGATCTCACCACTTTTACTAGTAATAACTACCTAAAAAGAAAATGAGATGGTACTGATTTAAAATAGGTCCACAACTCTAATGGAGCACATAATAGTTAATGAGCACTGCTCTGTGCAGGAAAGAAAATGAGTTAAAAATTTAGGTGAGCTCCCAGATGTGTAGCCACAAGAATATATTTAAATTCTTTGCTCATCTGCAATTACTATATGATTCTTAAAGTTATGTATGTATAGGTTGTATATTATATGATCCTCTTTCAATTTCCATGAATGCAAACCAACCATTAACATAGTTAACTAAACATACTGTAGATACTAAAAAGACAAGATTATGTGGAAGTTGTTATCAATAAGTCAATCATTCACAGGATACTCCTCTTCTTCTGGATTGGGAAAAGCAAATTAAACAGTCATCACTTCCTTTACTCCTTTGTGGAAATACGTCATAACATTTTCATATGCTGAATCAGTAGAATGGTTTAACATTATATATATATATATATATATATATATATATATATATATATATATACACACACACATACAACCACACAATTAAAAAATAAGTTATAAAATGAAAATTAAATATCATTACCAGTGTCAATGAATACTGTTCTTGTATACAGTGTTTCTCAACCTTCCTAATGCTGCAACCCCTTAATACAGTATCTCATGTTATGGTGACCTCAAACCATAAAATTATTTCATTGCCACTTCATAACTATAATTTTTCTAATTTCATGAATGATAATATAAATATCTGATATGCAAGATATCAGATTTATGTGACTCCCATGAAAGGGTAATTCGACCCCCAAGGGGATCACAACCCATAGGTTGAGAACCACTGTTCTAATATATCTAGCTTTCCTTTTTGCTTTGTGAACAGAACAAAATATCATACTGGAACATTATTTTGCTAACTTGCCTGTACACTCAAATATCATCAGAAGCCAATGAGTTATAAGTGATAGAAGAAACAGACACACTATCAGCATCCATGCTCCTCTACCTTGTGTTCAGTTGCAGAAAGAATGCAATGCTCTAGCTGCTGATGCTAACACTGTTTCTTTAGGTCATGCTGAGAGTCACCTTTGAGAAAACTACAAAGCAGACAGTCCTATTGAATGCTCTATAAAAATCGATGTTTCCAAACTCACCACCCCACTCCAATGATGCAAAACCACTGAGTAAGTGACAGTCAGCTGGGCCTACAGTTTCATCCTTGCAAGTCTTGGAAATGAGGAAGTAGTAAAAACATGGTACTCAACCTCTTTAGTGTTGTGAGTAATACATCATTTATCTTCAACCTGGGAATCCCAACTTTCTGCCAGAATTCATGAAGGAGTAAGAGGAAAACTCCCAAACTTGTCATTAGGGTATAATCAACAGACACACTGCACAAAAACTATCTGTTCATTCACTGAATGCATCATTTTTCCCAAATGTTCTGTTTCTTCTTTCGTTAATATCTATAACTAGGGACAGACATTATTGTAAGGAACCTCAACTTTCTGTTTCATTTCCTTTCATAGAAAGGTCCAAATGATAATGTAGAGTGCAGCTTTCCACCAAATCTGAAAACTATATGGTTTTTCCATAATAACTTTCTAATGACTTCCCTGTTGTGATTTCCTTACTAACCCAACTTGTTCAGGGAGAGCACTTCACTTTCAGGGCCTCTTCACAATGTCTTTATTCTCAGAAACCAATTAAGAGTGGTGTGATAAATCCAAGAAATAGCATAATAATGAAAACATCTTTTTGTATATAATTTTATTTATAACTTTTTGGGGGACTGGGATGTCCTGAATATTTCCTATGCTCCAGTAATTTCTCATTCCAGTTAGCAAGTTTCAGATGTTAGTATCCCTGAATGCTATAGTAATTTGATCTTTTAACATTTACTAATGGATGGGTAGAAAATTATACTTGATACTTCCATATGGAAGATCTTATTCACAGCTACTGGGTATAAAATCTCTGAATATATAATTTATTAGAGTAGCAAAATTTATCAGAGTAGCACAAGTTCAAAAAATAATAATCTTAAGGTTTAGGCAATTTTAATTATAGAAACAATCACAGAGTATCCATAAAAATGATGTCCTTGCCTAATAATCATTTAATGTTTTATTAACAAAAACTAAATACTTGAATAACGTCTAAATATTAAAAACATACTACTGTCCCTACTCAAGAAACATTCTTCCAAGTTATGAAAAGAATGTATTCGACTTCACTAAAGTAAATGTGAAGAACACAGGGTATTTCTATTATCCATTTGTAGATTCCATTACAACTTCAGCACTGCCACAGCTTCTAAATTTGAAAACATTGAAGATTACAGATATGTGACCTGTGTAATCACACAACTCCATGGGTCCACGCTACTTAGTCATAAATATTTTTATACATTAAGCATATTGACCCCCATTTATTCAATAAAACAGAAAAAATATCAGTATAATAATAGGTATTATAACATAATGAAGTCTGTATGGCAAATAATTTGTGAAATTATAATTTTATAACACTATATAAACATCAATTATTTCAGCATAGTCTTCTTTAATAAATCTAATTATTTATCTAACTTAAGTAATAGTTATAATCAAAGGACAGTATCAGAATAAATGAAGGAGTCAATAAAAGAAACCCCTAAATGTACAAAAGTCAAATCAACTTAAATGGACTGTATAAAGTCAAATTTTACTTAGAGAATATCAACTGGAACTCAAATATACAATATAAAAAGGTTAGTAAGTGGCCAATATCTTTAAAAGAAAAAAGAATAGAAAAGAATCAGTGATCCTTCATGCAAGGAATATCTTTTGAAATCTTTCTTGCAAAAGAATGTCTTTCCATGCACTGGAAAATCACTGAAATAAGGATTCTCTTCAGGTGGCCAGCAATTCTGTATAAAAACAGGAACAGGCTCAGCTGGTTGTAGCAAACCAAGCGTTAGCATATTCCAAAAGATGTTACTAAATGGAACTTCAGTTTCATGACTGAACGTAGACGAGCAGAAAAAAAAAATGCAGTTATTAAATAATATTCAAATTGCCCAGATTAAACCACCAAAGTCTCACGTTAGAAAAAAGTCATTTAAGAAAATAATTTTGAGAGTAAAGGTGATATTGATTAAAGAAACTAAGGGATTCAAGTCACAAATGCTACAAAATCACTTCTAATTTATAATCCAAAGCTACCTCTTCACTGCCTCCTGTACTCCAACCTTTGTGACTTATGAATGACTAAAATAGCAAACACCAAAAAAAAAAAAACCGATGCTCTCATAGATTTTTACATGAACATAATGAACATGTACATCATATGTCTACACATCCGATAAGACACATTACAAGGGACAGGCTGCTATTTTGCACGCTGTTAACCATTTAGTAGCTGAGTTACGTTAACTGTAGGTACCCCAGGAAGAACAAAGTAGTGTCTAGGGTTGTCCTATAAACTACCTAGTAGTATAAAAATATTTTTATCTCACAGTGCAGTCAAACCTGTGTACAATGCTGGTTGTCAGCATTTCTCACGCATAAGTCTGCATATTCAAATGCCCAATATACCCTGAGATAAGTTCAAAGGCCCGTGTCACAATGCCGGTACCAAAACCAAAGATTATCAGGAGTGACTGGCATGGTGGAATGAGATCTGATTTCTCAAAACAAAGTCTTGTCAGAAATATGAAATAAAGAAGTTTTTGGTTTGTTGTTGCTGCTGTTGTTTTGATTTTGACACAGGGTCTCTCTATGTAGCCCTGGATGGTCTAGAACGTGCCGTGTAAAACAGAGGCTAGCCTCAAACTCACAGAGATGCTCCTACCTCTCTCTCCTCTGCAGTGATGGTGTTAAAGTGTGCAGCAGCAAGCTGGCACATAAAAAAAAAGTATTTACTGAGGAACATACATCATTTTCTCTTTTATTTTGGTCTTTGAGATAAAGTCTCACTGTGTAACCCATGCTGACCTTGAACTTACAATTCTGCCTATGTCTCCAGGCTGCTGACATTCCACGTTTGTGTCACCACATCCATCAATCCATCACATTCTGAATTTCCTAATTAAAAGGGTGAATATCTGAACTATTTTCTAACATTTGAATGTATTTCATGGTGAACTTCAACTCTGCATTGCTGTTAAGAAGGGGGGATGTATAAAGATAGCCACAAAATGACTAAGGTACTTGTGATGGTAAATGTTCTTCTCCACTTGACCAAATCTGGGATCAGTTAAGAGCTAAGACTATGTACCGTTCTGTGAGGCCATTTCTAGGAAGAACTGAATGAGGAGGGAAGACCCTTCCCTAAAGCTAGTGGCATCTTCCAGTGGTCATCAAGATCTACAGGGGCCACAGAGAGTGGCAGAGTGGCTGGCGTGCCTGCCATCACTTCTTGCTGGTGAACATGCCTTCTTGCTGGGGCTGCTACTACCACCAGCCTTGACTGACAGTCTCCACCTTCTTCCAGCTCCACCAATGGACTAGGAATCAGTGACTCCCCCAGGAATCTTCCACACCTTTAGTACTAGATTGGAACTGCTGAGCCTACCAGGCTCATGGACTGAGCAGCTACCAGGATCTCAAACTCACCAGCATGAAGATGTCCATTATCATGCTATTCAGCTCTTACTATGTAGGCCATCTTATAAATCCCTTTATATATGTATTATTCTATTATGTCTGCTCATCTAGGAAACTTTTAATAATGCAATGGTAGATAATCCTGGGCCCTGATATATAAATGACTACTTCCTGGATAAATTTTTATAACATTGTAAAAAATCCTTTGGTGATTTTATATAAAGTTGGGTTGTGTTCAGGCTAGCCAGTTTTCAGGTTCCTCGTGGCTTTACCCAGCAGGTCCGCATAGAGGATGATTAGGGCAAAGGGCCTGAGTGCAGGTGTCTGAGATGGTCTGCACTTGGCTGTGCTGGGGGAGGAGGTCATTTGCTCCACCCCTTGGTGTCTCTATAAATACCCTGGGGCAGAGACAGTCAGGTCCCGTTGGAATAGTTTCCAGGCCCTCTCGAGGCTATCCTTTATTTTCTATATATTTATCTCCGCAATATAAATCCTTCTATCAAATATTTCCTGCTGCTCACACTCAAGAAAACTCTGGGGAGCTGTGGGGTTGATGGGTAAATGTCCCACAAAATAATATTACCACTATTTGTATACTGACCTTCTTTCAGTACTAAATAAGCGCTGAGCTTTGAGTACTAAATAAACATCGCTGTTATTTTTTAAAAAAACTAGTTGTTTTCATAGTTTTATCTTGATACCACTGTTCATGTTTTAGAGACCTCCATCTTTGTTTCTCAACTTAGTTCATAAATTTCAATTAATTAAATGACCTCATGTAAACTGTATGCAGATTAAAAAAATCCTTATCATGTCCTTTCCCTCTACAATGAGAGACAGGATTGAGAGAAGGGGACTGGAGACATCCGCTGATTACGCTAAGGCCCTGTGTCTTGTGTTAGGCACTATACTAGGATAGGAAAGAAAAGAGCCTTGATAACAGCTCAGCTACAAATGCAATAACCTTTTGACAAAACCTCACTAGCTCTGACTATGTAAGCTTCATATAACATATATAAAGTAGTAAAAATAAAATAGAAAGGATTGCTGATTTTGAAACATGCTACACAATTTAGTTTTCTTTCTTCACTAAAAAAGAAAGAAAAAGAAAAGAGAAATCTTGCCCAAGTTGAATCCATAAAAATTTGCAAACAAATAGTGAAAAGGCTTCTCTAACCAAGATAAAGTGATTAAAAAAGAACTTTTTCAAAGACTAAGCATATTAGGCAAGAAATAAATCTGTAATATGAAGCTAATAACTATCAGAAAAAAAATTACAACGAACTTTAAGATAAAGGGTACTCCCATATAGGACAAGAACAGACTATTTTTGAGGCAAAATATTCAGTTACTTTGCTTTTGGTTTAGCAGCAATAATAGAATTACAGACATAAACAGTAATATAGGAGGAAAGAAACCACAGAACACTGTGGAATAATCCTTGTGTACACTGTAAAGATATGTCACTCAAAATTGGTTTACTAAAAATGCTGATTGGTCAGTAGCCAGGCAGGAAGTATAGGCAGGGCAACCAAACTAAGGGTGAGGGGAAGGAGAAGGGCGGAGTCAGGAGATCCAGCCAGTCTCTAAACAAGCAGGACTTGTAAAACTGAGGTAACAAGTCATAAGTCACCTGGCAAAGCATAAATAGAAATATGGGTTAACTTAAATGTAAGAGTTAGCTAGTAGCAAGTCTGAGCTATCGGTCAAGCCTTAATAAATAATATTCAGCCTCTGCATAGGTTATTTGGGACCGGACAGTCAGGACAGGAAATGTCAGCTTACAGAATACTGTCAAAGGGAAATGAGTGGGTAGCAGTAGCTGTTTCTCCTAAAGGCAGGTCCTTACTTAGAATGATTGAGAGAAACAGGTGTTTCATTCCTATAAAAAGAATCACTATCCTCCCAAAGTTTACACCCTGTTCCCCAATTGTTTAACCTGGATATGTATTAGTACTGGTTTTTTTTCCCCATCACTGAGTGAAATATTTAAGAAATAAAGAAACAAATAAGCAGAACTAATAAAGTGCTTGCTTCATTTCAAGTAGATAACCTGAACAAAAATCTTTTAAAGGAGGGAGGCTACTACAGAAAGAGAAAATCCAAATAAATTATTTGAGATTTAGGAAGCAGGTATTGAAAATGATATCCCTGAGCAAGGGAGGCTAACTACTCCTAAGTCAAAAGAAAAGGAACAATACTGAGCTGCTTCAATCATGTAAAGATTGATTAGGTGTCTTAAGCTAGGAAACAAATGAATTGTCTATAATATAAAAACAAAGGATTTAAACAGCTAAGATTTTTGAAAGGTCGATATAGTAATAAAAAGAAAAAAGCCATGAAAGGGGGAAAAATCAGTGAGTTTTCATTATTGAAAAAAGTGAGCTTCAAAAAGATTCATCCATGTGCAGAGAATGCTGGAAATATATAAACAAGGTTGCAATCTGGTATGATGCCAATATAAAATCTAAGACATACATTCAGAAGCGAGAAAGGATGAGGTACAGCAGATGATTTGAAGTATTTTGGGAAATGTTTTATTAAGTATCATTATAAAAGTCTATTTGGTGATAAACTGAGTCAACTGAAGTATGAATATGATTCCTAAGCAATCACTCTAAGTGCTATTTCATTGAAATAAAATTCAAAGTGTAGAGGGGGGAAATGAAATGATTCAACCTCCAGAAAAAAAATGTAGAGAAATCACAAAGATCATCTACTGAGTAGGAAATCAAAGCTTCATAAGTTATGAAAATATTTAATCATTTATTTAATATATACAGACTGGAATCTTCAAGCATACCTAAGCTATTGATGGTTATTCTGAATTCTGAGCACTCATATAATCCTTTACAAATCAAAGTCTCAAAATATTGATTTGGATACTATCACTATTTCTTTTATCTTTTGCAGAAAATCTATATTTTTGTCAGGTATGAGTGGCATTTGGAGAATGAGAACTATGGGTAGGTTTGCATAAACAAGGATAGAGAAATGAGTATAGACATAGAATGATAAAGGAAAGAAATATTTTATATAGTGGGAAACAATAACTACATGGTTTAAGATGGAACTTGAGAACAGCTGATGACCTCTTCTCAATTGATTTTTGTATATATTTTCTTGTGGTTATAAAACATAGTCCAGAACTGAAGTGACCCTTTAACAATGGACTCAGGCAGTGGTGGATATAACAATGAGGATAGACGAGGCAGTGGTCAATACCACCATCGTCACAATACAATTATTTACTTGAAACCTTTCTCATCAAAGTATGTTCAAATTACTAAACATAAATTCCCCCGCGTCACTGTTCTGCAAAATAATCTTTCCATCACTTTTTATTTGACTCTTTAGGGTAACTGATTTGCAGGGGGTAAATTTAATGTTGTTAGTATATTAAAATGGGTTCAAGTGAACGGCAAGATTAGTAAGTGGGAAAAAGAAGAGAAAGAAAGAAAGACCTTTAAAGGTGAAGAGATTAAACAATAATTTTGGCATTTACCATTTATCTATAGTATTCAATAAAACTTCAGCGTAATGTAAAGGTTTAAAGCATGAAAAGGTGGGTAGTATGTATTTTGCCATAAGCAAAAGGTTACATCCTATACACAAATCTTTAGGATTAGTTGAGGACATATTTGCTTGGAGAAAGTGAATTTTTTTTATTAAACATAAGCAAAAATAATAACCACCTAATTACTCACAAAATGTAATTTTTCCACTTTTTTCTGACATAGTGTTAAAAGATCATCAATTGCATAAAAGCTATCTTAGATAAATAGAGGTTGGGGAGAGAGAGATGGTTCAGTGGTTAAGAATTCCAGCAACTCTTCCAGAAGCTCATAGTTCAGTTCTCAGTACCCATGGAGTTATCTAGCTCCAAGGGATCCTAAGCCCTCTCCTGGTCTTCATAGGCATCAGCACACACGCGTACAACCCCCCACACAGAAACATACACACATACATATGATTAAAAGGTAAGTCATTAAAAAAGAAAGAAAAAAATAGATGCCCATATAACTTAGAGCAAAACTAAAGCATGAGACACTTATATATTTTTTTTCTTTTTTCTTATTTTTTTTTCAAGACAGGGTTTCTCTGTGTAGTTTTGGTGCATGTCCTGGATCTCACTCTGTAGACCACACTGGCCTCGAACTCACAGAGATCTGCCTGCCTCTGCTTCCCGAGTGCTGGGATTAAAGGTGTGCACCACCACTGCCCAGCAAGACACTTATATTTTTTAAAACTGCATATTTCTAGAGCACAATAGAAGAAAGCATTCAGTTCCTTGGACTTAGAATCACATTTAATATATTATGAACACAGTGATGGATTAAATAATAAAAGATTTTTTTTAAATTAAGATATTTAAATACATGAATACAAAGACAAATAGGCTTAGTCATAAATTGAAAGTATTTCTAGACAATGCAGTTAGGAGACAGATTTATAAAAAATCTATCAGTCTAGACACATGTGTAGCTGGAGTTTTCCTGCCTGGCCCACAGTCAAGGCAATTCTCTGTCACCCACCAGTCCCATAGCCACTCAGACCCAACCAAGTAAACACAAAGTTTGCTTACAAACTGTATGGCCGTGGCAGGCTTCTTGCTAACTGTTTTTATATCTTAAATTGATCCATTTCTATAAATCTATACCTTGCCACGTGGCTTGTGGCTTACTGGCATCTTCACATGCTGCTTGTCATGGCGGTGGCTGGCAGTAACTCCCCTGACTCAGCCTTCCACTTCCCAGAATTCTTCTCCCTGTTAGTCCCGCCTATACTTCCTGCCTGGCCACTGGCCAATCAGTGTTTTATTTATTGACCAATCAGAGCAATTTGACATACAGACCATCCCACAGCACCTCCCCTTTTCTTTTTTTTTAAAAGAGGAAGGTTTTAACTTTTACAAATCTCCAAAGCCAGCTGGGTATATTTGGGAATTTGGACGTAGCTTCTCTTATTATTTCCTGCTGGAGGGGGGCGCTGTATCTTATGGGGACACAAAGAAAATTTTAGGATTATGGAGTAGTCCCTGAGGGTGTATCATCTGAGCTAGTTGCCTTGAAACAGTTCTGGATGTTGGATCATCTGGGCCTTGGTGTCATCAGAGACCTTTCAGGTGGTCTTGGCTGGTCAAACCTGATGTATCTTAATCTGGAACAAATCCATAGCCTCTGGCTTTCTGTGGAAACAAAAGCAGAGCTTCCTTTCCAAAGCAACATATCCTTACATCCAAATTTTGAAGTCAAGGTACCTTTAAAATATACATTTTGGCATAACTCAACAGCTTTTGCAATCAAATGTTTTTCTTCAGTTATGAATATCAAAGAGAACATAATCCAGATTCTCTGTGTGATAGCCATCTTTACATGGCTTATTTTTTATATTACCTTGAGCCTATTGCTTTAAACTGCAGCATTCTAAGACTGAAACGGCACTGTGGCTGCTGGCTCTGCCCAATTCAGCTTTCTAACATGGCAGTGGTACATTTACCACCAGCTCTGGGAGCCATCTTGGGTCTATGCTTTTATCTAAGCAGTGTGTAGCTCAGAAACCTCTTTTTGCTTTGTACTAGCAAAGTCCACCACGCAGAGGCCTCATTCCCGCCATACTGCTGCTCAAACACTCACGCCAGGAACCCGCCATACAGTAGCTCAAGCCCGCAGGCTGCAGCTAACTTGAGAGAGACAACTAGGAAGCTGTTTTAGCTCCATTTTAGAATCTTCTTTTTATGCTTTCTCAGGTTTTAAGTGGAAATTCCTGCCCCACGTTCTGGCGCCACACATGTGAATCACTTATATAAGAACTTAAAAGAAGAGACTCCTTTTTTATTTTTATTTTTGTATACAATCTTATATATCCAATTTTAGCCACAACAGAAGTCAGTCTTCCCAAGAATGATTTAGATGCATGGATCTGTATTGACTGTGAAGCTTTTAGGCCTCGATATAGTAGGGAAATGCTAGCCGTTTATACATGTCTCCTGAAGGACTTTTCTGTCCTAGATAAGCAGTCATAAATCACATAAGAAACAACTCAAATTATCATTGTTTGGGCCCCAATTCTAAACCCCACCACTGACCTCCCTGCTGCTCTTCATCAGGGTTCTGGTTATGTAGACTTCAGTTACCTCGGGAAAGCCAAATACGAAAAAAGAAAAAGAAAATGTAGTTACTGGAATCAGCATTTTAAAAAATGAGATGATCAATTTTTATATTTGAAAAGGATAAATGGTAATAAAGAAAAAAAAACTAACACCAGAGTATTATGGAATATATTTCCTAATACCATGAAAATAATTCATTTTTCCAAATAATATACTATTTTTCTGTGAAATTTTGAGTGTCTCTTTGTATTTTATGTTTGTTTCATATATTTTAAGAGTAATTTCATGTTATTCTATTTTCATACGTATACTAATTCTACCAATTATAGTGTATAAAAAAATAAAAATATATATTTCCCCACAAGCCTAAATTAATCTCATGTAGATCACTAAAGCTCTTCGTGCGACTCAGAAATATTTGATGTTTGTAATAAACATAATTTATTTAATAAAGTATTTCCCAGCATGAGGTCATATACTCACAAGAGTCCATGGGAACTGTTGACTTCTGGTGCTACACTGAACTCTAAGCTACCTGATTGAGAATATGTCTTAATCTCTATACTGTATGCTATACTCAGATTTTTCTTTGGGCTGCCAGGTTTCTCCCATATAATGACACAGAGACTTATTATTAATTATGAAAGCTAGGCCTTAGCTTAGGCTTGTACCATTAGCTCTTATAACTTAAATTAAGCCATTTATATTAATCTATGCTTTTCCTCATGGTTTCTAACCTTTGTTTCATCTTTTACCTCCTGTTTCCTCTCTGGCTGACAACTCCACCCCTTCTGCTTCCCAGAGTTTACTCTCTGCCCGGAAGTCCTGCCTATAACTCCTGCCTAGCTATTGGCCATTTCCTTTTTTATTACACCAATCACAACAATACATTTTAACATAGTGCACAAATATCCCATAACACTATGCCACAGAAGCCATTCTGCAAAACATTTGTAATTTTCAAAATGAATTATCACTACTACTGAAATTGAATTATTTCCTTTTCAGTGTTTTGTCTTTCAATTAATTCATAATTTTTATTTCAAAGTTTTGGGAAATAATGCCTCTTTACTAAGCAAACTTGCAGCATCATTAAGGAAAAATCTTGTAGGTGAGAGAATACAAAGCCTGGAATTCTATTTTTTCTACTTCATGGAATATAGGCCTAGTAATAGGACCTAAGGAAAATCCAGAAGAAGGGTATAAGTAAATGAAATATATCATACAGTCCATCATTTTAACCTATGAGCCTTGAATGATGCTCAATTTGATAAAATATCATATTCTTCTCAAGCACAGAATGGGAAGGAAACACAAGAAAGCAACTAGCCTGGAAAAATGAAGTAGTTCACATTATCTATAGTTTCTATACACACTTTCCTAGATGTGATTACATACACATTCAGAATCAGCTGTGTTGCCAAATATAAGCATAAAAATATGTTTGATATGAAGAAAACTCCTTCAAAGCATATATCTTCAAAGTTCAAGATGTGTGTATATACTCTAAATAGAATTTCAATGATTATTGGGTAAAAAGAATAACAGATACTGAAAATAAACACAAATGCTCAGCAGAAAGGACTGAGAATGGAGACTACCTACCTCAGCAGAGGACGGGGCTGTAGAACAAACTCGGCTAAAACACAGAAAACTCATGATTAAACTAAGTCTAAGAGCAATTGCACAGTGTGCAGGCTGACAGGAAGAAGTTCTGAAAGCAATATGGATTATAGAGCCAAAGAAAAGGAAGCAAATAATGTTGTTTTCAAAATGAGATGCGCAAGAACAGAAAACTTGAGTGCTGTGAAGAGGGAGACGGGAGATGGGAGAGAAACCAGAAGTGTTTAAGTATGGGCAAACCTACGTAGGCCTGAAAGAGTCAAAAGTCTTTTCTGTTTAGAAAATAAATTCTTTGGAAAGTAGCCATATTGTTCATGTAAATATTGGTTTAAGCATGAGTTCCTATCTCAGAAACAAATAGAAAGTGCTGCTGTTGAGCTGAGAAATGAGTTTAATAAGATTACAGATGTTCTTACAGATTTTAGAGCTCAGCTTACAATCGCTTTTAGTATCAAATATTTACCTAAACTGTCCACAGTAAAATGATCTATTTTCCCCATTATAAAGTTCTGAGGTTTACTGGTGACTGTAGTCTTATTTTCTATGTATCAAATGTTTGCTTGAAAGACTGGGGTGTGCATTCACAAGAATGGAGAACTATTAAAAAAAAAAAAAAAAAAACTACCAGTCTGTAATCACCAACGCAAAACATTACAAATCATTGTTTCATTATTGTTATCTCTTCAAGCAAGTGCCCATGACTGCTTATAAATGGGGTGTCAGTCAATGACATAGAATTAATTGGCCCTCACAAACTAACCATCATTAGCATGATGATACAGTAAATGTACTGTGATACAAATATGAAAATGTCAGTGACATACATTGTCATTGACAAAGACAAGGAAAGAATTAGCTAAATATAGTCTTCACTTTGTATTACTGCCTAACAGTCTAATGTATTACTAAGAAGGTATTTCAAAATTCAGAAGCAATTCACAAACATGTTTCAACATAGTCATATATACTTCCACTATTCTTATATTACATTTAGTTTCTGGAAGGTGACATAGTATTTTCAAGCGCATTAGAATGTTTCCTTTTGAGTAAATTCTGAAAGTAATTTATGAAGACGAAGGAAATAAATGAGAATAACCAAAGTGAAGTTAGATATAAATACAATACATAGTTACTGACTCTTATAAATATTTTCTTTTTACAATGTATTTATAGCAGCCTTCTTTGGATGATTTTAATAGCTTTTTCTTCTTTAAATCTGAATCACTTTGCCTTCTTCCTTTGTAGCTAAACTTCATTCGGTAAGAAACTTAACCCTGTTGAACAATTTAGAGTTTAAGAATACAGCAGGTCTAAGGTCCAGATACACAAAGAAGTAAGAAGGGGAAACAGAGAAGAAAAAGAATTGCTTCTTGTAATTCACAGTAGCTACCATGTAGCCTTACTTCTAAAATAACTTAAGAAAGAACAGATCATTGTGAAATACTTAGCCATTTAATAACACAGACTTGTACAAAACATACTAATATGAAAATAAACACTTATATTTTTATAATATTCACATCAATATACAGCGCTCACCAGATTAAATGTTAAGATCCTGGTATTGTAAGCCTCACTCTATTAACGTAGGCTTGGGTTCATTAGGTGTATAGTTGATTTAAGTAAGTAATTTACCCTTTAAGGAAGGCATGATACACTAAGTGGGATGGAGAGTAGTATAATGATATTTCTATGATAATAAATGGCACATAAATACAGAGAGAAGAACGAATGCTTGGCAGTGGAGTAGGATGAACACCCACAAATGTTTCAAAAGCTGATGGGTGGTGGAAGGCCAGGCGTCTGATGATTATTTTCATCTCTTTCCTTGTTACTAGATTTAGTTTAGTTTTTTTTATTGGCATTATAAATTTGGCTTAATGATTATAAAGTAATAACAACTACTTGTCTTAAAATAAAACTGACAAAAATGAAAGTACTTGAAATAATAAAAAGTTGACTGGGTTCAACACCATCAAATGGGTGGAGTTCACCATGTCTGAAGAAATGTACATGTGCATTTCTGAGCTCAGGCTGTATGTCTGCATTAGTACCATGATCTCTCAAAGCAGTGGGCATCTCGGAGAGGGAATAATAGGATTTTCCTTCCTCATGCTCAGACCAAACAAAAAGGAACTGAAATGTGAAAACTATTTACTCTTGATCTAAATGATATGCTTTGACTTTCCAAAAGAGGGAGCCGGAACTCCACTGTCACAACAGTGACACTGTGGCACATGAATGTCACATTTGACACATAGCTGTGTGAGTGACTAAAAGTCACTGTAAGGAAAACTCAAATTTTGTGCTCATTTTCGACTTTTAAGTTTAATTGCATGAAGAGCATAGCTAAATCAATGAAAGATAGCATGATCTACAATAATAAAAGACAAGCTGCTTTGACTTCTCTGTAAGCATTCAGTTGTAAAACAAAAATAGTATGCAAGTCTTGTGTTTACTTTTTTAAACTGTAGTATTTGCATTTTTAGATAAGAGAAATTCCAAACCCTCAGATGTTATAGATGAATTAAAAAAAAAATTGGTTCCAATTATTACTTGAAAATTCAGAATTCTTACTGTTCAGAAGAAATACAGAAAAAATTAATCAACATCTGGCAACAATTACAAAAATACTGAAAATTAAATATTGTATGTAGGCTTTCCCTGCTCAAAATGATGTCCATGATACTTCATAAACTAACTCATCCTTAAAATGCATTTTTTTCAAATTAGAATACAATAAATCTTTCAAGCTCGTTTAAAGAATCCAATGTATTAAAAGACTCAAAGTAAATGTTTATAACTAAGAGAATAATCATTAACCATGAAATAAAGATATTAGTATCCAACACCAGATTCAGCCTGATAAAAACAACACCATCACTCTGGTAAACTCACCCTAAGAAGGATGTGAAACATGTAGGTTAAATATGGACAGACAGATCACATACACACACACACACACACACACACACACACACACACACACAGTGCAAGTACACAAAATCAGCTTAAAACAGGGCATCTGTGCATGCAAGATGCTACTGAACCATTATCTCATCTACTTGCCATGTGAATGCAGTTAAAAATAGATGGTTTTCTTCTCTTAATCAGAGTGTGGCAATCACCAGGTTTCTACACATTTAAAATGGGACTTATGGAGCTGGAAACAGAAAGAGACCTTGTTGCTGTTATAGGGGGGACCTAGGTTTGATTCCCAGTACCAATCTGGTATCTCATAACCATCAGGAGATTCAATGCCTTCTTCTGTCCTCCAAGGTCACCAAGCACACATGTGGTACACAGACATACATGTAGGCAAAACACTCACACATAAAATAAAAAGAATAATACTAATTTTCAAAAGTTTATTTTAATTTTTAAAACAGAGTTTAAGCTGAGTGATTCCTATAGTTTCTCAGCATCTACATGCAGTCAGCACATGGCATAGAATAGGGTTTAAATGTTTAAGACATTTATGCTATTAGACAAAATGTGCAAAACTTCTAATATCCAGATTTTTAGTTAAAAATGTAGTAATTATACATGCCTCATAGGACTACTATCAAGATTTGAAAGTAAACAAGCTATTTAGGAAATAAAATGCTTAAAATATCCAATATATAGAATACTCAAAATGGAGGTTTTCTGTCTCTCTACATACCCACAATTGTCCTAGAATTCACTGTATAGGGCAGGCTGGTCTCAAACTCACAGAGATCAACCTGCCTCAGTCTATGGAGTGCTGGGATTAAAGGCATGTGCCATAACACCCAGTTTCTTTATATATATATGAGAATATTTATATATAAATATGTTTATAACATATTTATATATAATTTATATATTATATATGTAAGAGAAAAGAAGAAATAGATGGGAAGGCACACAGAATAACAGGAGAATAATTTTAAAATCATATATAAATTCTGAGCCCTTGTATAATATCTTTTGTTACAGGATATTTGATCACACTGTGAACCCCAGAATTGCATTATTTACTGGAAAATTCTGCTTCTAGCTGCAGTGTGGCTCAGCCCTACCACACACCTTTCATCCAAGTGCTTTCTGCTTAAATACTTGTAAACAGGATTAAATATAGTCAACCTTAGTTTAAAAGTCAGAGCAAGCAACCAGTCGAAAGGAAAAACTATACAGAGTTAGAGGAAGTCAGGAGGACAGATAGAGAGATGCAGAGGAAGTAAAAGAGGGTGACATTGAATTTGAGGAGTTTTGTTTGAAACAGTGTAGGACAGAGGGCTCTTTCTGAGACATCAGCTAAGAAGGAAGGTCAGCCATGTGCTTTCTCTGCCTCTCTGAGCTAGCAGGTTTTCACCCCAGCATTTGGCTCCCGAGTCCTTATTAGTAAAAATCAAATGATGGAGATTTAGATAAAAACAACAATCTTTAAATAATATTAGAAATATTTCAATAACAAAAAAACATTAAGATATTTTGAAGTTGAAAATGGATTTGGCAAGACAAAATAGAAATTAGAATAAAACAGCTACTAAGCATTAGAAATAAATAAAAATGACACCACAGCAAACCTTGTGGTGATATATTGTGCACCCCAAAAAAACTTATCTGGGGATCAGAGGACAGAGCGAGCCACTAGATTAGACATAGAGGCCCGACAGTGGTGACACACATGCATTTAATCCTATCACCCTATATTATAAACCACATATCTGTCACTTGCCTTAATTCTGTCACAAATATTTAACTAGAAGTAACCTAAGACAGAAAGCATTAGTCAGGCTTATAGCTGGAGGGGACACATCTCATTTTAGTGGGGAAAGCATGGGTAGCAGAAGGAGGCTGGTCACATTGCATACTTAATGAGGGAGGAGACAAAGAACAGGAAGCAGGTAGGCTATAAAATCTCAAAGCACAAGCCAACAACCCACTTCCTCCAGCAGGCTGCACCTCCTAGGAGTTCCACAATCTTGAGAAATAGCACCATGAACTGGGGGCCTCATGAGCGTATGAAGGACATTTCACATCCAAACAGCAACAGACCATTTTCAGCTTTTAAAGGAATCTTCACACTGTCACCAAGCATGATATTGAATATATAAATAGACAGAGCAAATAAATTGAGGCCCCAGGGGTCAAGTGATAACTCAAACTGTCTCACCACTTTTTTCTACATGCCCATAGCTCCAAACATTGTAAGGTATCAAAATCATGAGAAACTGTTTCAAGATAGAGAGCCCGTTCCCTGCTTTATAAAGGCACAAAGTTATCTCTGGAAATGTGTGTGTGATTAGAACAGACAGCCATCTCCCAAGGAGCACAGTGTTCAAAACAGGCATCTATCACCAAGGTCTTCTGCAGTGGGAAGAGGAAGCGGCTGGAGTAATTCAGAGAGGAGGCAATAAAGGCCAGTGCTAAAGATGAAAAGAACAATATTCTAGCAATCCTGCTGAGGTGGAATCAGCTAAATTTCCTGACTGATTGAAAGTGACAATAAAGGAAAGACTAAAGGTAAAAGAAGTGTAAGTTTATAGTTTGGAGACACCAAGAGGAAAGTAGACCCTTGGAGAGCAATAAGTAATTCAGGAAGTTATGTCGGTTTACAAGTAAAAAGTAATAATAAGTGTGTTTCTTCCCACTGCATGCCAGGTCAAAGCCTCCTTCTGTTTGGATGGCCCTCATTCCCAGGAAGTTTTGATTTGTACATAGAACTAAAAGTGCACTATTGTTTAAAATAGATTCCATTTTTTTTCTCTAAGCGAGGTATCATAAATACAATATATAGTATGTGAGCATACATAAATGAATATAGTTTCTGCTTATATATCAGTTTACCTTTCCCATCCTCCAAGTCCATATATGCATTATTGAAACCCATAGTTGACTAGCTAAACAATATTGATTTTACTCTTTCAGACAGAATTTAAAAAAAAAATCTTAGACCAGCAAAATAAAGTGTCTAGTGAGTCCTACCTATAATATTATTTTTAAATATAAATTACTTTCAACATCAGTCTATTTAAATTACTATACTCAATTAATTCTAATGAAACCATATATTTGTAAACAAAGATTGTTTACAAACACTACCTAGCGTCTATTATGAGTAAAGGAACCTTTACTTGCTACCATACAATTTAGACTTGTAAACTGATCTTCAACAACACTAAGACATATTACAGGTGTGGATCCTTTTATAAAGGTATCTTCCTTTCAGAATACATATTCACATTCTATCTATATATAATGTACCATAAATAATCACAAACTAAAATATCTAGCAGTTATACTGATTTATTTTAAACAAAATTTCAGCGCAGTATATTGAAGGACTCATACAGTCACAAAATAATTGGCAAATCAGTACATCAGCCTTCAGGAGTTCTAAGGAGAGACGGCAAGATAGTTTTCCTGGGGCTGTTAGAGGTCACTGAGAAGATACCGGGAGAATTTTCTCCTTTGCAGTAAGAACGGCATACCTGGCTATTATGCGGATGGAAATGTGCAAGCATCCTGCAACTGGAGCCCCTGTGCTATCCAATACTCGCACTTGCAAACCATTCCCACTGATATGCTTTACCATATTGATTAGAACTTCCTGGTCACTCATCCCCAGTCCTCGGATCGTTCTCAACCCAACTAGTTTTTTTTCTTATTTCCAATAGTTCTCATTTCATTAAATATGTTCTCCTTTCCTTCAGAAAACTGCTAACTTCAATTCAGTCTCATAGTCTCTTTGATTTCTCTGACATTTTTCATTCAGATGTCTTCTGAGGTTGTAAGGAGATAGACAAATGGTACTCAAGATGTAACTGACAAAATACAGTTACTCTAAATATCATTATGGAGTCTCAGTTGTTGTTGAGAGTGATTTCATGAACACCACAGCAACTGAGTCTGGACTTTATGATTCAGAGAGCAAGTATCAAACTACACATGACCATCTGATAGTACCAAAGTACGGATTTATGAAATATTAGTTCTGTACCTACAATAATGCAATCACTGAGGGCATAATGCAGCATGGTCTCTTGGCATATGCATGGAAAAAGCTAGATATTTATGGAGTAATAACTATGGAGCATATATTTTTTTAGAGGAACAGACTTTACCCTCTTATCAGTTCAGTCCTAAATACTGTTACATTGCCACTGTATAGAAGAGGCAAGAGAGTCCTTTGTCAAAAGACATGCTGTTGTCTAGTTCTGGAAATGACAGTTTGGTGGAGTCCACATTTGTACACATTATGCTACCACTACAGTGCAAGAAGACACCGGGACTGTCAGCCTCTGAAAGGTCATAACATGCACATACACAAAGCGACGTATCTGGGACGCAGAGTGCCTGGGAGGGAGATATATTATGTTCACCTGCATTGTGTACATATCAGATAGCCAGGTGAGACACAGTATGATTTCCTCCGGTGCTTTTAAGCAGTAAACTCAAAGGAGAGAGGTTGCACTATCAAGCATGTTATAAAAGAACTGAAACTTAAATAATGAAAAACATATCCAGGTAGAATAAAAGTTATAACTATAGTTCTTATTTATTCCAATACGAGTTAGAAAGTTGAAAATCACTTGGGTATTTTTCTTGAAAAATGCCCTGAATTTATTAGATGTTTCTAAGTACAAACTAGGAAAAGCAAAAAAAAAAAAAAAAAAAAGGACCAGATATGTAACTTGCTCTAAGAAATACAACTTAAAACTGGTAGATAATGAAACTACACAGTCCAAAGATTTTTAATCCAATCCAATTGTGCGATATAATCTGTCACGACATCCAGCTAATAAGATGGTAAATGGACACCAGCTTTAGTAAACACTGGTAAATTTACTGTGCCTTCTTTCATGTATTCCCTCTAAGCAAATTTGTGTAGGACACCATTCATTGGCTTAACGTAACTGTATGAATTTCTCCCTTCTAAGGTTCTGTTGGAAAAAGGGCTATAGAAAGTTTCTGGGGTTGTTTTGTTGTTGTTGTTGTTTTTCTACAACTTAAATGGTTGTGAGTTATGGGGGAGTAAAATGCAAATATAGGTGGTGAAGAAAAGGAAGAGAAGGATTCAATAAAGATGTCAATATCCTTAGTTTCTCTGATCAACAAAATAAACTAACATTCGCTCTTTTCGTCTGATCCCTATACTTCCTCATTAAAATTAGCCCAGTTGCATATTATAACTAACCAAAATAAAGTCTTCATATTTTTGCTAGGCAACCTGATATGTACAAGAGAATTAAGAAATAATAATATAAGGAAGCACTTTTTCAAAGTACTTATATCCCAACCTAATGGTTCTGTGCCTTGGATGACAGAATCCTTTGAACAGTTCTTAGAAAGTGACCTTGGATCAACAACATCAGAACCATGAGCTCTCTGGTTATACATGAGTTTTAATCACCTGGATGCTTACTAAATGCAAGTTCTCAGACCATCTGGACCTACTGCATCAGAATGGCTCTCAGATGATGGAAACACATGTTAAAGTTTGATAGCTTACACTTCAGAATACTGCTACATAGATTTGGGTAGATGACTATGATGATAGTAAGTTTTAATTGAGGGCAAATAAAGTAACAGTTTTCTCTGCACTCCCCTTTTTCTGTATGAAGGCAAAATATAGATTTTTCTCTTAGTAGAGAAACTCCAGGGAAGACAGAGGAATCTGCAAACAAATCTTATCTGGTTAGTTGCATCCCATGTAGTTAGAACCCTGAAGTCTCCCCATAGTGGATGCTTAAAACTGCTTCCTATTGTTCTGACATTACTTTACAAAACTATGGTTCACAGTGAAGGATGCTACATAGCCTGGGACTCTAAAGAGCCTCCCTGAATGCCTTTTCCAGGTTTTCCTTCTGTAATGCACCCTGCCCTCGTTAACACAGTTCTTTTATCTCTCCTTATCTGTCATTTTGTTAAGGAGACTCAGTTGAAAATCTTGAAGAAGAAAAGATTCACCTCCTCATCAGTGTGGCTAGGAGGGATAAAGGCAAGCAAGAGAGTTTATGAGAGCCAACATTTGAGCTGTAGTTATCACAGAAAAGTGCTGAGGAGGAGCGAAGGCCAATACCACTAGAGAAGTAGCCAAAGACACAGGGATCGTGTGCTGAAGAATTTTCCTGTCTGATATTTTATAATCCTACCTGCAAATATGTTACAAGAAGCAGGCTTTAGGGATGTTCTTATTTTAGTAAAATACAGTTGCCTAATACTTGCCTTAAAAAGGGTAAGCCAACTTACCTACTTCAATAGCAGACTTCTTGTTATGTGCATTTAGTACTGTGCAAAATACTTTTAGACTTTTCTCATGAATTCTTATAACAAGATAAATTTTGACACAGATTTTTTCCCTTATACTGTGTTTTTTACAGCATTTGTTCAAAGAAAGTGTGAACTCCCCAATATGATGCTAGGGAATGAGAAAGGAACTCTTGGAAAACACTAACTTCCAAACACAGGGCTTTGGGTTCATTATTCAACAAAACACCAACAACAGCAAAAACAATAATAAGTATATAAAACAAAACAACAAAAATTGTTTCTGCCGGGCGGTGGTGGCTCATGCCTTTAATCCCAGCACTCAGGAGGCAGAGCCAGGTGAGTTCGAGGCCAGCCTGGTCTACAGAACAAGATCCAGGACAGGCACCAAAACTACACAGAGAAACCTTGTCTCGAAAGACCAAAAAAAAAAAACAAAACAAAACAAAAAAAAAAAACCACATTGTTTCCAAATGAAGTTCACGATCAATACAAAAAAATGATTTGAGTAATTACAAATTTACCTAGGTTAAGAAATGGGAACATACTTCCAAACTTGTGTGCATGTGCGTGTGTGGGATGTGAGTGTCTGTGCGCCATGGTATATGTGTGGAGATCAAAAGGGTTGGTTCTCTCCTTCTATCATGTGGATTTCTGGGCCAGAGCTCAAGGCGTCAGGTTTGCTGGGACAAGTATGCCTGTACAGACTGACTCACAGCACCAGGCCCATTCTTCCAAACTCTTCATTTATTTTTTTATTTCAAATGGTCCCTCCCAGCTTTCCTTGGAATTCAGTTTTAGAGGTAGTTGGGATAGATAGATAGATAGATAGATAGATAGATAGATAGATAGATAGATAG